>JAOTON010001188.1:0-119710 GCA_034440635.1 Lepas anatifera | reverse complement strand
ATAATTTACATTTAAAATGTGTTCAAGCCGCATACCTAACCTTTTCTGAATTATTTTCGAAAGAGCTGAGTCTGAACACCTTACAAACTTTCCAAACCAGGAAACGCGCATTGCCTTGTATATATGGAGTATGTTTGGGGCATTTAAGCCACCATGTTCCGTATCTTGGTACAGTACGCCTTGGGCAACTTTTGGTGGTCGGCCTCTCCAAATAAACTTCATTATTTTGCTCTGAACTTTTCTAAATCCTTCCTTTCTATTGTTGTGGCTGTCATTGCATATATAAACTGGGAAACAAAAGAGATTTTACTACTGTGATGTTTCCTTTCAAAGTAAGATTCCTTTGCATCCAGCTGATAATTGTCTGTTCCATGTTAGAAAACGCTCGCGTGAAGTTATCACAAGGATACAAGGCACTGAAATTTATTCCTAAAATTTTGACCTGCTGACTACAAACACGTTGACATATAGTGTTTTGGGAGTCTTTCCGCGCTCCCAACCACATGAAAGAACATTTATCAAGATTGAGCTGCAATCCCGACACAGCTCCAAAATTTTTTGTAACATCCAAGACTAGGTTTGCCGCGTATTCGTTCTCTACAAACACGGTAGTGTCATCTATATATTGGGCTGTTTTCATTTCTACTCCTGAAACAGTTACTCCCCTTAATGTTGGTCATTGCACGTATTTTAATAGCTAGAATTTCGACTACCAGGCAGAAAATTAAACTTGAAGCGGGGCAGCCTTGTTGGAGACCCCTAGTCGGGTTAAACCACTGAGAGGTGAAACCATTATTTATAACTGTAAGTTCTACATCCCGATGTAAAATTTTTACCCAATCAATGAAGAAGGTTCCAAAGTTGAACTTGCCCAAGACGTCGTAAATGAATTCATGTTCGACTGTGTTGAAGGCATTCTTAAAATCTAACGCCATTAAGATTCCGTCCAAATGATCGGCATCACAATAATAAATGATGTCGGATATAGTCCTAATACTCATGCCAATATATCTTCCCCTGATGGAACCAGTTTGGTCAGGCGCAACTAATGTCGATATGACGAGCATCAGCCTATTTGCTATCACTTTTGCAACAATCTTATACACTATATCTAAAAGGCAAATAGCTCGCTTGTTTTTCAGGAGTGTCTGATCCCCTCGTTTAGGGATTAAAGTTATCACGCCCCGTCTTTGAGTTACGAAAAATTTACCTTTTGCTCTAGTTTCCTCAAAATATTTCATAATAATTGTTTCTAGATCATCCCAAAAGTGCAAGAAAAATTCTTTAGAAAATCCGGACACAGAAGGAGCCTTGTTGTTCATCATGCCTTGAAGCGCTTGTTTGCATTCATAACTAGTAATTGGTGCATCACAAATTGCCTTATCTTCCCTCACTAAGTTGCGGACATTCAGCCTCACCTAAAAATTCATCACATCGATACCCGGTATCTAGGTGGGGTCTTTCACGGGGACCTCCGATGCAACTGGAGTATATGTTTAGGAAAAATTCTTTGCAATATCCTAATATGTTCCTGTTGCCCGTAATTATGTCATTGTTATCTGTTCGTAGTACATTAATCTGTTTCTTCATGTCTCTACTCTTGCACAGATTCAGAAAATATCGTGAAGCCTTTTCTCCCTCCTCAACCCATTTTGCTCCTGAGTAAACCATTGCCCTTTGCCCTTTTCCAATTCAATCTCGTTTACTACATTTTTAAGCTCTTGGTACCTTTCTACTAATTCTCTAGTAGGTTGCCGACTAATCTCAATTTCGCACTCCTCAAGCAAGCGTAAGAACTTTTCGCTTTCCTCTCGCTTAAGCTTTTGTATTTGCTTCCCCCTTCCCAAGCTAATTATTTTGATCTTGCTGCATAACATTTCCAGCTTTAGTCCCCAATCATTAACGTCACAGTAATTTCCTTCCCCCAACGTGGCACTTTTGATTTCAGCCTTTGCAGCCTTGACAAAGCAGCTGTCTTCTAATAGCTCATTCCTAAAGCGGAACAGTCCAGGACCCTTATCAGTTGAAAACAAAGCAATTTCTACCGAAACTAAAGAGTGGTCAGTTAGAACAGAGGGTTTTATTTCAATGCGCTTTACCAAGTTATTATGCATCATATGAGCACTGGTGATTATATAGTCTAATCGAGACTGTTGTACTACAGGTGCAAAGCGTTCCCATGTATATCTCCTTAATGAAGGATTATTGTGGCGCCACAAGTCTATCAGATTTTGCTCGCTCATTATCTCGTTGAATGTTCGGGCCGGCGCTGAGACGACGAACCGTTTCTTTCTGACGTCAAGATGCGTTAAATGCAGGTTCAAGTCACCACAAAGAAGAAGTAAATTTTTCTCTGCCTCTGGCATGGTTTCAAGCTTCTCCTTCAGCAGGCTATAAAAGCTTAACTGCTCTTGCCTATGTCCTTGTGTTGGAGCATAAACTGCTAATAACTTAACGGTGCACTTTTGAAATACCAAGTCAGCGATTACTAGCCTTCCGTTGTCAGAGGAATAATTTACATCAACCCGACAAAGACCTAAGGACGATCTGGGCACAAGAATTGCAACACCACACTCCCTGCTGTTGCGACCGTGAGAAAATATAATATCCGATCCCCACTCAGATCTCCAAAATTTGGCATCATGGGAGTTGGAATGTGTCTCTTGAATGACAGCAAAATGATTTGGGTAATTGACATGTAGAAAACGGAAAACGGCACGTCTTTTGGCAGGCAAGCGTAATCCACGCACGTTCAACGTCAAAACTTTTAGCTCAGGCATTTTAGCTAACTAAATTCAAATGTAACGGGGTATGCAAAACTCCAGCAATTGCTCCTAAATACATGGGCACGTTTGTGTGCTCCCGTGACTGTGCCGATTAGACCATCGTCTCTGCTGCCACCTATAGGCGCTCTGACCGACTGCTCCTTTACCTACGCTCACCACTGAGTCTTCATACATGCATTGCTACCACAAACCTGACAAAGACTGGGCATGCCCACCTTAGATTATTATCAACCAAAACTTGATATGTATAAATTTCGTCTAGGAAAAATTGCCAGTATACCTTGAATCTGACTGGCCGGGTACCGGAATTAAACAGAGTCCCCGCATATCCATACCTACTTGAAATCCCTTATCCCCCCCACGCACATAACAGCACATTCTGTACACTGACCCCACCAAACGCGAGAGCAGGGCTCCGAGTGACCAAAACATTGGCTGATTTTCTAATCCATTCGACCAACCTCTTGGGTCCCTAAAATGGCATTCACTATACACACAAAATTAAACAGCATCTCAGTACTTACATCACTGAGATACGGATGCATAACCGATGCGATACTCATCGGGGCGGCCGGGCCCCCGGCAGCCGCCCAATGCCGGCCCGAGCGCAGACGCCGAGCACCGATGCACGTCCCGAGCAGGAGTCGTCGGCCGCGACAGGCGAGGCAAGGGCGACCGCCGAGGATCCAACCGCCCCGCCGCTACAGAGTGGATCTGCTGATCGTTCCAGTTGAATCAGAGTACAGCTAGCATTCACAGCTTATCAGCAAACGGTTCTATTGTTTTATACAGGCCATAGTTAACCTTATCTGCTTTAACTCAAGAAGAATAACGTGAGCTGAATTATGGAAGTGAAATCCAACACTTCCAGACAAGATGCTATTTTGAAAATGCCTGATATAGAACACATCACGAATGGTTTTAAATGCGGACACAAAAGCAAAACACGCAAACACGAAAGCACCTGGCGCCATCTACAACTACTTTCTCTGACAGGCACCAGCCAGCAACAATAAGCCGATTCCCCAAGTACTCGTTTCCTCTCCGCACTAGAGGTGATATCCCGAATCTTTATACGATCCGCATCATTACGTTGCCACTATGAAAACAGCAAAACAATGCAGAACAAAGCGCAACACGGCAATAGACATTTAATACGAACCAAAGCATGAAACCCCCAAATTCTGTAATTTGTACACGACAGTAAGTTAATAATAACAAACAGAAGTAAGAAGTGCACCTGCTCTGTTCTATGGCTTCTCTAAAGACCGATTCAAGGTTACCAATAAGGGCATATTAAGCGCCACAATGCCGTTGGGAAACATCACCTCATCTGGTGCTCTGCACGGCCGAGTCACCGCCTACCGAGGGCACCTTGTCGCGCTGGCTGCTCTCAGTGCCCCCAGTCTGTGAAGTCCCACCTCCAGTCCCTGCACGCGCTCCTGCAGCCGCCGTCCCTTTGCGCGCGGGCGCAGCCGCAGCGCTGCTGGTCTGCGGGTACGTCGCCTTCCCCAACTGCTGACTCGCCACCACCGACGACGCAGGGCTGAGATGGTGACTGCTCGTCTCCATCGCAGCCTCCACGCCGGGACTGCAACGCGTCGCGTCGCGCCGATCCTCCTGACGCCAGCGGCGCCGCTGCCTGGAGCCGTATGTCAGTTGTGGGAGATCGCCCAACAGCTGACGCAGATGGTTCTCATCCTTTACGTATATGTTGGCTCCCCCGTATGTTCTCCGAAAGTAAACGAACCCACGCCGGGTAAAAACGGAGGCCACCTTGCCTCCGTTGTCCGGGCTGCGCGCCGCCAGAAGCAGCTGAAACACACGCTGCATCTCCGGAATGAGCGATTCAGACAGGTAGAGTGGTGCCATCTGTGAACCGCCGGACATACCACTGCGACCGGGGCCGCCCTGCCCACCCGGAGCGCGCTTGGGGAAGAGCTCAAACCGTCGCTCAAATATAGCGTCCCGTACGTTCCTCCGCACGAACTTAACGATAACCTTTGGTCAGACTCCAGGCGATGGGCGACTTGTATTTCACCGGATGTCAGGTAAAGCCCAGGGAGACGACTATTGAGAATTTCTACGGCCTTCTGTCCGACGTCCTCTCCTTGGCTTCGAGTACCAAAATCTCTACACGTTAATATCAGGGAAGAGAGACGCCTATTCCTGTCAATTCCGTCTAGTCTCTCCCGAAGCTCTGCGTTCTCCCGCTTGCACTCTTCGCACTCTTTTTCCAGATTAGTCATGGCTACGTCTTTATCAAAGAGGTCACTCTCAAGGATTTCAACCCTTTTTTCCATTGCGTGAAACTTTCTCTCCAGAACTTCTATGACACGGCTGTTTCCTGCTTCTATTAGCTCTTTGATGGCATCTAAAGTAACGCTGCTCTTACTGTGGTCTTGCTCACTTCGCTGACGTGTCGACTTGTCTTCATCGGGCTTTCTAATGTTTTTCAGCCGTTTTCGCTCAAGATTGCGTGCCATGTCACTAACAGATAGTTGGCGTTTACCTCGGCAAGTAGTGTCTGTGCCAGCTCCGGATGCCGCATCCGTGAAGACTGAGTCCCGATCGTTATCACTGATGTCAGATTCTGACATGACTTACCGATTCACGAATCCAAAAAGTGAAGTCCACTGATATATTCACTCACATAGGTATGTATCGCATGAATATCAACACTGCATGTATCACATGAATATCAACCACTTGGATTCAGTCTCTTGCTCACTGTCCCATTTCTCGCCTCTGCTAAGTCACTCTCGGAGCCCCGCAGGTCGCACTCCCCTGCTCAGACCATGACACGGAGCGCGCACAACCTCCTCCGACCGCGGGTCAGCGCAGACTGAGGGGCCTGACTTAATCCATAACGGTATGTTGAAATGTCTTCCTCAGCGCGCGCTGGACGCCCTGTTGACATCATTCAACTCCTTGTGGGAAAGTGGTGAATTTCCTACCGAATGGCGAAACGCCATCATAGTGCCGCTTTTGAAACCAGGTAAAAAGGATCTGACCCGGCTCATTTTCGTCCCATCTCTCTGACATCCTGTCTGTGTAAGCTGTTTGAAAAGATGGTCAACGTTCGGTTTACGTGGTTTTTAGAAAGTCGTGGCATTTTAAACAATGACCAGTGTGGCTTTCGCAAAGGTAGAAGTACGTCTGATCATTTTGTCTCCTTGGACACCTCTATTCGCTGCGCTTTCAAGGAAAGACGTCATGTCGGTGCTTTATTCTTTGACGTAGTTTCGGCATATGACACTGTGTGGCGACACGGCGTTGTTTTAAAGGCCTTTCAGTATGGGATTCGCGGCCAGATGGGATTTTTCATTCATAACTTAACTGAACTAACTGACTAACTAACTAACTCTCTTAACTGAACTACTTTTAGCTCAAGTGGTTCTGATATAGCCTGAGTGTCCTGTGCTGCGTGTTTCTCGAGGAAATGATCTCCTAGGAGGTGTGTTCCTAGTTTTATTTTTTCGCGTTCCGCAAATGTTCGTTAAATCGCAATCGGACGGGCCTCATCGACTCCCCCTACGTATTGAGCCCTGTTTTAATCCTGGTTACACAGTCTACAGTCTATTTGATACACTACATTTTTCTGTGTGCAGTCGCCTTTAAAACCTGACTTGCATAAATGACACCTCTGACCCCCAGGACATTTTGGCTTAGAAATGGCCGACCTAACCAATGACGACTTAAGTTTCTTGTTATTCTTCCAGGCTATATGTACTTTCAGGTTAGATTTCTTTACGACCTTTTTATTTTACAGAGTAGCTGTTCGTCTACGTACGGCAAAGTCAAGAACCCATCATAAGAATCTGAATCTTCTTTCTTTTTCTTGCACCTTCCGTTACCTGTCCTAGCTAGTCTAACCTCCCTCAACAAACGCCTGAGAAGCCCTACATGATATCCGTTTTTTAGAAGCAGATTCCAAATCTTATCTACGCGTTTTCTCTCTTTCTCTGGGCCCGATGAGTTATCCATAGCCCTGTGGAACATGTTTCGGATAATATTGTGTTTCGTAGACGTGGGATGGGCAGATGTACTATGGAGGATGATTCCCGAGTTGGTTGGTTTGATGTAGAGCTCTGTCTCTATCTTAGTGTTTTGGCCGCGTGTTTCTGCTGTGACTAACGTAGCCAAATAGGGCACCCCACTCCCACTACCAGTGTGCTCCATGGTAAATTTTAGGTGTGGATGTCTACTGTTCATGTAGCTAAGGAAGTCATCCAAACCTTCCTGCCCATGCGAGAAGATACCTGCATAATCGTCAATGTACCTTACCAAGAACTCTGGTTTGACAGGACATGTAGCTAACGTATTGGTTTCAAACATATCTAAGAACAGAATGGCCAAGGCAGGTGCACATGGATTCCCCATAGCTAACCCTAATTTTTGTCGGTAGTACTGATCCCCAAATGAGAAAACATTGTCACTCAGACACTGATCGAGAAGTTTAGAAACGTCGTCTTTGGTCAGGCCAAAAGTATCAATATTCTGTGAATGATTGTCTAGCTTTGCTTCTACCGCTTTGATAGCCTCAGGAACGGGTATGTTTCCATACAAATTGACAACGTCTATGCTGAAGAAAATACTACCTGCTGGTATGCCTTCTGATTGAGTGTGATTTGAAAGTCTCCTCAAAAAGTGTTTGGTATCCCAAATATGCGTAGGCACAAACTGGAGAAGTTGATTAAGTATTCTCTCAAGCAAACAGGAAGTTTTCTCTATGGGCCCTCCACAGGCAGATATGACTGGTCTGAGAGGGACTAATGGTTTATGATCCTTCGGTAAGCCATAAAATACGGGGGTTCTACTATGCGCGGGGGCTAGCTCTGTTACTGTCCTATCCGGCAGTTTCCCCTCGCAACGCTTTTGAGCGTACGTTTTGTTCTGGCTTCCACATTCTGAACAGGATTCTTTCTTAACTTTTCATAGCTCTCCGGGTCATCTAAGATAGTGTTAACCTTGTTTATATAGGCATCTTTGTCTAGAATTACAAAACCCTTACATTTGTCGCTCTGTTTAACTATGACATTTTCGTTTTTTGCGAGTTCATGGACAAGATTACGTTGCTCAGCCGTTACATTATGGGTAGCTACTCTGTGACATTTATACGTACGCAGAAGATCATCTTTGAGTTTTTGAAGGCTAGACTCTACGATCCTGTTCGAAGGTTCTGGAAACGTCTTACCGGTATCAGGAAATCTAAAGGAGAGGTTTGGAAGGCGACCTGCCCGCTGTTGGCGCACACCCCCATCAGGGTCGTCCGCCACAGAGTTGGTACCCGATGCTCCGCTGCCCAGCGCTCTTGGTGTTGCCCCGCCAGATGATGATGATGACGTCGGAGCGGCAGGGTCGGCTGGCACGATGGTGGGAGCTCCGTCTGTGGCGTTCTCTGATGGTGTACGGGTGGCTCCACTTGGTCCTGAGATCTTGTCCTTCCAACGTTTGGCGTACGCGAGCCGTTCCACTCCTTTAGCTACGTCTAATAACACTTCTCTCGTAACGCACTGAGTCATTACAAAACTTATCAACACTTAATATCTTCAGTGAAGAAAGTGTTTCGGAAAGCCCCGGCACGCGTTGAGATCTGGGCCGAGACCTTTCCTGATTTGCCCCTTCCGCCACAGCCCGTACTCACCCGATGGGGCACATGGGTAGAAGCTGCGCTGTTTTATGCCAGGAATCTGTATCAAGTGAAGCAGGTCGTAAGTCTCTAGCCATTCTAAAGGCGCAGATATCTGTCGTGGACAGCGAGGTGGAGACAGATCTGGCGTTTATGGTCGCTCACCTCTCCCTCATTCCTGGTGTATTGAAGGCGCTAGAAAAAGCGGGTCAGCCACTGAGCCTGGATGCTCTTGCGAGTGAAGGATGCCACCTCGTCCGTGGAAAACATCCCTGGTGAGAAAGGACAAAGGCTCTCTGTGAAGATGAGTGCTGTTCTGAGCAGGAACCCAGATCTTGCCACGCTTCGAGCCGTTAATGAGATCCTGCTAGACAGTGAGCCCAGTACACCGCTGCCATCTTCCATGAGCCCAGGGGAGATAGCGAGGTTCAAATATGCTCCCGTGACAAGTGTGGACGTGGAGCGCTCTTTCTCAATGTATCGCGACACACTGACGGACAAGCCGCACAACTTCACCCCGGAGAACCTGTCCAGTGTTATGGTGGCAAGGCTATTCCATAGCCGAGCTAAATCTTTGGAGTCCCAGTCACAGTGAAGATTGAAAGGCAAGGAGGACGCCACACAGAAGTCGTGTAAGGTAAGTGAACAAGCAACCGTATCTGCTCTGCTTCTGCAATCAGTTACTGTTTCAATCACTGCTTCTGTGTAATTTCTTATATTTGTCGTGAATAATCTGAAGGAAACCACACGGAACACCCACATGTTTTCGTATTTTTATCACATTTTTTCGTGTTCCTGCCACATATTTTGGTGTTTCCATCACATAAAACATGTCATAAGACAGCAAAAAATTCACGTAAAATTCCGGTCTCTAGTCATGACACCCTGATATTTAAGCAATCGGTCTGAAGGAAGCAGCCATCGACTAATTTCGTAACTTTTTAGCCTCAGAGATCGCACAGATTCATAACTATAAATATATAGCTCCTATAAGAAAGACAGGCAGGGGGCAATTTGGTAGCGCGGGGGAGCGAATTGACACGTTGAGTATATTTGAATGGTACGCAGTGAGTTGTGGGCCAACACGTTAGTTCGTTTGGGGAAGAGACACAGACGGTCCCCGGCACCGCTCCTGTGCGGATTAGTTAGGAGGGAGCGCTCCAGGGCCGGCGGCACTAAGATGTTAATTTACGCAGATATTTATTTGATCTAACACGAATATTTTAAAATCACCAAAAAGGGGGAGGTATACGCATCTTGGCTCATACATTGGGAGCTTATTTGGCTATGTGCATGAAATGGCTCATTGTTTGTTGTACCTGCGTGTCTTATGTGTCTCGCTAACGGTCCTGGAGGGTGCGCCCAGCTCCTGACCGCATCGCCTGTTTCCTATATTTCCGTAACGGGTGGTGGAGAGGGTGGCCCACACAACAATACCAGTGTAAAGGCCACCCCACAAAAACCACATTTTCGAGAAACAACAAACCTCACTATTGTTTTTCGAGAAACCCCCGTTACAGTAGTTGAACCATTCAAATTATGCCCACGAATGTTTTTTTTTTTGGGAGACCAAATATTTTTGCACAAAAGAATTCGTCAGGAGATCCCGTCTCTGGTTATTTGTTTCTATTGGCAGTTCTTCCACTAGGGAACCAAATCAACCAGTCCAATAATTTGGCGGGAATCAAACTAGCCCCGAATCTGGAGGTTCGTATTAGTCAATATGCAGACGATACCATTCTGTTCTTGGACGGTACAGAAAGATCAATGAGAGGTGCTACAAATGAGCTTAAACTTTTTCAAAATATTCAGGTTTGAAATTGAATTGGGGGAAAAACATCTTGCTTACCGCAAGGAGATGAATTAGGTAACCAATGCAGTTTTAATTGGGTGGAAGAAATAAAGATTCTCGGAATCACACACTCGGACTAACCGTAATATTATTGAGCCCAACTTAGACAATAAGATTCCCGCTCTGGAACAAGAAATTAATCAATGGAAAAGACGTAATATTACGCCACTCGGGAAAACAGTAGTGATGAAATCGTTACTCCTATCCAAGCTGGTCTATATTTTGACAGCACTGCCAAGTTCACCATTGATGTTTGTGAAAAAATTATCACATTCTGTTAAAATTTTTATGGAATGGAATACCAGACTGGATCAAGCGATCCATCTGATGGTTTGCAAATGAAATATTTAAACTAGCTCATACATAGTCTAAAACTCTCCTGGCTGCGACGTTAAATAAACTCTTCTGCAGATTAGGCTAAAGTAACAAGATTAGATCTTCCGGAACCAACGCAAGTCATCACATACGGAAAGAACAGGCTTAAACAAATAAAGAATCATATGAAAAACCAATTTTAGTCCGATGTTTTCAATCTCTAATTCAATTCAACAAGGTCTATCATCCATTACTAAGGGAAATGCTGACAACCAATATGAAACTCTGACTTCACTAAATCTAAAACAGCATGCATGAAACAGTAGGACTTACAGGGAGCTATATTCATAGCAGATTTATTCAACCCAGAAAATGGTAGCATATTCAAGGGAGGAAATTAAACGCCATAACGGAATTTCGATGACATTCTTATGCTATGAAACGCTGATTCGCAGCATGCCAAATGAGTTGAAAAATTCCACAATGCAAATCACTTTCGAAAGGCCAAACATTTCAAACAGGCTTGAAACGTTTACACAGGAAAATAAAAATAGTTATTGCTACAAAAAGCTCGTTAGCCACAAAGATACGAGAGATAGTGATAATTCAATCGAAAACAAATGGGAAAGAGATTTAGGCATCTTTCAATCAGGAACACTCGTAGATCACAAACTTGCTACGAAAGAACCTTATCTATTATATCTTCATTGCCGGATTACTAACCGAATAATATCAACAAACCGTTTCTTAAATACAATAGGCTTCGCTGATTCATGCCTTTGTAATTTTTGTAGTAGCGAAATAGAGACTTTAAAACATTTGTTCTGGCAGTGCCCAATCGTCCAACAGTGTATAGCAGACATGCAAATCAAACTTGACCGCAGCTATCTCTCGGCGCTTTTAGTAGATGCTCAGCCCTGTTTTCTCCTAAAGGATCTAAACCCACTTCAAAAACTAATAACGGTAGCAAAAGCCGCAATATGCAGAGCACGTCATGCTGGGCTGAGGCCTGACGTAAGCTATGTTATGAACAGCTTAAAAATAAAAGCTCGGATGGAGCAAATTTTCAGCCGTTGGGCATACAGCCAATAACTTTTTGGAAGGAAATGGGGTAACCTTAAAAAGTTATTAAACTCATTTTGAACTACCCTCTCCAGCACTTTGTTCTGTTCCCTTTTTATTCACCTCTTTAAAAATTGTAGCTGCAATCACATATGTTGATCATCTTGTGCACACAACACAAGCACACGGCCTCCCATGCCTGTTTTCCTCCTCCTCCTCCTCCTTCTCTTCTCCTTCTCCTTCTCCTCCTCCTCCTCTCTCGCTCTCTCTCTCTCTCTCTCTCTCTCTCTCTCTCTCTCTCTCTCTCTCTCTCTCTCTCTCTCTCTCTCTCTCTCTCTCTCTCTCTCTCTCTCTCTCTCTCTCTCTCTCTCTCTCTCTCTCTCTCTCTCTCTCTCTCTCTCTCTCTCTCTCTCTCTCTCTCTCTCCAATCCAGCCCGGAATGTACCGCTGTCAACAACGCGACAACCGATAGGCAATGTTTTTTTCGATACCGTCACGTGTGTCATTGTTCTGGGAAATGGATGTATGCAGCAATGTTGAAAGTAATTATGTCATACAAAATGTGTAAAAAAATCAGCAATGAGACAAAAAAGACATCGACCTTAGGCCGAGGTTAAATAATGACCGTTAAAGGCCATGTTGCACATCCTCCGAATCCTTAGGTTATCTTCATTACCATTATACCAAATTTAATACTGTTTTTGTTTCTGTCAGGTGTTATCGACACAACAAATCGAAAACCGTGACACTCGGTGACCGCTGGTGACCGTGGTCACCAAATATCACCAAATGTTTCGACCTAAACTCAAAACGAATGACAGCGTGCAGCTTTGTCGTTACAAGAGCCATCTTGAAGTTTGTAAGCTAAGCTTGAGCTGGGACAAGGTGTCAAATGCTGCCTCTGAGAGGGCTCGAACCCGCGACACCCTGCACATGCAGAATGCCACGGACCGGGTCGAGCATGCGCGTTAACCGACCGCGCCACTCAGAGCTCGGAAACTGCCAGACTGACAGAGAAAAGTTCGTCGGTATTTTTCTGAGTGAATAATGGGCGAGTTGTGACGTCATAACAGCGCGTAGACGATAAAATCATAACGTTATGCATATACGGCAATACAGCAACGTCAATCAGCAGCGACGGAGGGTCCGGATTTAACGGGGGACCACACACCTATCATTACATTTCTTGCCAGTCAATAGCATACGGTCGGTGTTAAAATTTATCATTTAAGGGCGGGGGAGGACAAGGTGACCCGGTGTCGCACAGTTCCGCCGCCTATGACGCATGCAGTAACGTAAATCAGAATGCAAAAAGTGATTTAGGATGCATTCAGGTAAATTATGTATGCAGCAACGCCAATGAGGTCCAGTCGATGGATAATAACATGCATTGCAGCCGCAGAACGCGAGTAAAGGACATGAGGGCAGCTTATCTTAAGGACCAGTTTGCCGTCAAAAATGTTTCCCCTGTTTCTCCCGGACCGTGCACGTCAGTGGGACAGACCCCTCTCCTCGCCCAGTGCGTTTTTTATATAAATTTTGTCCAACTTGTTCCCAGTACGGCTGCTGGAGTCGGAGTCTCACTAAAGTCCTCAAGGGACTTGTCACGGAGACCCCGACCCTACCACCCAAACGAGCAACTCCCACAATGAAGGGATAATGTAGAAGCCAAAGTTTAACGTCCCACAAAGCACAGGGACGGCCGCCCCGCTCAGGGCCAGCCGACCTACGTCGGGCAAACTATTGAGCGCCGGAGCGTCTCTGGGGAACCGATCCCACGCCTGGACATGCACTGCCACTGCATGTTTCTGAGCAGCGGGCAGGAGCCCAACGCTCTACCAACTGAGCTACCGGGGCGGTTTTGAGCCATATCATCAGTGAGAGTATACATAATGTACTATCAGTGAGAGTATACATAATGCAATTGCATGTCTTAAGTCGGCGGATGGATTGGAATGTTAAATGATTTTTTTAGTAAGAGTTAACTCAGAGATCATTGGTCCGAAGCTTATCATGGGCAGGTACCAAAGATGCTAATTGGTAGCGGACCCGATTGATGACCCAGAAATGGTCCCATCCGGTTCGATCAATGGTCTGACAGATCGAGAACTCCAGGGCGCATTTCCAATATTAGACTAGCCCTGAGCTCTTGTGAAACATTGGTGGCATCAAAGTTAGTTCTGACTCGAATCGCGTCATATTCAGGTATTGGCTATCATGCAAAATATTTGTCCATATATTTCAGTTAAACATGTTCATAATAGTTCTGGTTTAACGACGTACTACCTGCCACGGTCGCCAACTCACCCACCCTGTTGGGAGGGATTTGGGGCATCAGATAAACGTTTTCAGAGGTCGCGCCGAGACTTGAGTCCGGGGCTCATGGCTCAACCAACAGGAATGCCATCCAACAAGCCAAGCATCACTTCCCCCCGTGGAACGTGTTTGGAAACTGCAGTTACCTTTCCACGTAATTGCATACGTTTAACAAAATCAACGAGGGAACACCTCAGGGAAAAATCCGGCCGTATAAATTTCGGAACGTAATAAATGTGCAAGCCCAAATTTGTTCAATACATGTTTGTAAGTACGGGAAGAAGTCGCCGCTGGCAGATCACTCGGGGGTCTAAGATGCATACAGGGGCCAATTGTTGGCATGGCCTTGCTGAAATAGGGCGGGTTTCAGAGATGGTCAGGCAAGGACATTTTTTCAGGGTTTGAACAATTTATCTGTGATGAATTTACAAAAAAATGGACTAGGAACCCGGAGAAACGTCCCTGTGACTGCTAAATGAGCATATCCACACGATCCGGTATTCACCCTATATACCCATAAGAATATTTCAAAGCAAAACTCACGTCACAGTATCTGCAAGGAACATCGTGGCACACACTGACATAAGTATCTAAGGAAACCGCGGAACAATGAAACGATGGAGGTACTTCCTGATGTGAACAACAAAGGCTCCACGTTCGGCCAAAATCGGCCTTACAGCACCGAGGCAGTGGTTACCTAGTTCCCCAGGCCAATCCGCGTGATCCTGCTAAACGAATATACAAACATCGGACTGAACGAGGACGGATATACAATTGCTTGCGGATATAGCTGATAGCATCAAGCAAGTGGTGAAGGCGAATCCCGCCTCCGCAATTATTGAAGGACAAGTTTGCCACCGAGGCGACCCGACCTTGTCGAGGTTTATCGCCCACCCATATATCGTGGTGGGTTTATTGTGAGGTTGGGCCGAATGCGTTGCAGCCGCCGGAGTTACACATCAACACTCGACTAGATATATTTATTCAATATCTCTCACAGGAATTGGCAAGGGAACAAGGAACATTTAAATACATATAATATAACACAAACATTTGGTCCATTCGTTACCCTATACTTAAGTAGACTGCCATCTAGAAGTCCCCGCAGCAGTGACAGGTTGCGCTAGCCGCCACCAGACATGCCACTGTCGCCCGGCACGGCATATTACAAGAAGTGACATATATAGGCAACCAGAAGGACGAAGAAGCTTTGTGAGCAGTGAATGGCTTTCCACGTGCCTAAGGCCTACAAGCATGATCCTCAGATTTATTTCCATTACACAACGCCAACCCGGACGACACTGAGCTCCTAACAAGTGTTAGCTCTGACCTGGCAAACGATTTAACCAGGCCAACGACTGAAGGCTACGCTCGCATCAGCTTGGCGACCGCCATGTAACATGTGCCACACCCCGAGCACCACGCAGGCAGAGTCCACCACTTGCCTAGCGCGCCCTCTAACCTGGATCGTCGTCTGAACACTGGTGCCAAAGCTATCGTTGTTACAGAGGTCACACGCTCTATGATAGGCCTGTCTCTCCCTACCGAGTTTGCACGGCGCGGCTCCGCGCCGTTGTAGAGCATTTCCGTCGTTTGCAGTGCACTTCAGCTGGAGCGGGGCTCAGCCAGGCCGCAGCGGCACGGCAGCGCGGGTAGCCACCGCACCCGACCTCAGCGAGCACGGGACCGCAGCTAGAAAATTTTGAGCCGGCTGACGACGACGGCGGCCAGGCCGCATACCACGCCGCAAACCAGCAGCTTGATGGGCATCCGGAACTTCTGCAGCGGGCAGCGGCGCGCAGCTCAGTCAGAACAGAGGCAACGTTCTCCGCGCGAACGACCGGCTTCAAACGAGCCGCTCACAATTGAGAGCTCCGAACAGCAGCTTATACAACACCAAATACCACGAATCATGCTCTACGAAACATTTTCATGTGATTCCTTCTGAAATTTGATACCAGGAATCATTTTTTTCTTAAGATACCACCCATATTTAGCTAATAACACATTTGAAACATACTTCCACTGGTGGATCCAGGGGAGGGACAAACCGGGATATTTCCCCCAAACCCCGGTTATTGCCGATTTTCTCTAAAAAAATTTCACGATGTTGGGCCCCGTAGGCCTCCCCCAAACCTTCCGTATCCATCCAACCCTGCATCCTTCATTTTGCACTGTGTCATACCATGTGACACAACACATTTCCTTTCTAAAGTGAAGCAAAATAAATGCAAAATATCAGGAACAATCATATAATCATTCGTGCAAATCTCCGTGTGTATTGGGGTTTATAGGGCGCCTTCAGCGTCTAGGCTATATCGCGCCCATCATTATTTAACCTACTTAGTTTCTGATGCTATGTAATTTAAACCTGCCCTGGGTTGTTGCGGGCTCTACATGCCACCTAATTAGGCGGGCTGGGATTGTAGATGATGTAAAACTTGATCTCCCGCAGGTATGGTAGAACCTGACAGATGTCTATGACAGTGTTGTCGCCTAAAATCTGTTCCAGTGGAAACGGCAGGAAGAACCGGCGCTGAATTCGTTTAAGCTGTTCACAGGAGTCAGTGACAGATAAAACGTGTTGAACAGTGAGGCGGCTGCCACAGTGAGAACACATGTTAGGGTTCGTGCTCTTGAGATAGTGCGAGTGTGTGGTATAGCAGTGGCCAATGCGGAGTCGAGTGAGGCAGACCTCCTCCCTCCTATTGCGTCTGCAACTCGACTCCCATTGGCCAATGCGTGGTCTTAAGCGCTTCAACGCACAGTCTGGCTCCGCCTCCCATCTCGACTGCCATTGTGAACGTATATTCTGGTCAATTAGGGCCTTGATGTCACCAGCTGGCACCCGAAATCGTTGCGGGGAGCCAGCGAACACGCCGTCTTGGCAGCTTCGTCCGCTAATTCATTGCCAGTCACACCCACATGACTTGGAACCCATAGAAACTGGACGTCAAAGCCACGAGAAGCCATTGCAGTCAATAGCTTTAGAATAGCAGCTACAAGCCACGATGTCTGTAAATGACTAGATTGGAGCGCTGCCAGCGAGCTGGCTGAGTAAGTGATAATAAGATGTCGTGTCCCAGAAAGGTGTCTGATGTGTCGTAAAACTTGCAAGATGGCAAACAGTTCCGTTGTAAAGACCGACACAACATTCGGCAGCCCGAAACAGCGGCGGGTTCCTTCGCTAACAAAGGCACATCCGGCTCCAGCTGCTCCCTTGGAGCCGTCAGTGTAGAACTTTGTGCGGTCGGTGTATGAATGGATTCTTTCAGCAGCGAGTTGCGCAAAGTCTGGTGGAAGTGTGTGCGCCTTTCCGTACTGCATCAACCTTGTGTCACATTTGGCGGATACTTCACACCATGGTTCTAGGGCCCCTGGGCGTTGTTTTGCGATCATGGTGATATTAATGTTAGATTCTCCAAGCCAGTGTGAAATCCGGCTACACAGAGCCGAAGATGAGCTTTGCCTCCCCGCAGCGAATAAGTCTATTAGCGAATGGTCAAAGATCCACTTGTACGTTGGGTGGGTTGGGTATTGGCAGATTTTAGTGGCATACATAAGTGCAAGTTGCTTCCTCCTAAGGTCAAGCGGGGCCTCGTCAGCGTCAGCCAGAAGGCTTGCTCTACGTGAGGTGCGGAAAGCACCAGTGGCCACTCTTATACAGGCGTGGTGGACTGCGTCCAGGGGCTGCTTAGTGCTCGTTAGAGAACCGTCATAAACCACGGAAGCATAATCCAGGACCGATCTTACCAGCGCTCGACACAGGCGTAAAAGTGTGATTCTGTCCGCTCCGTAGGATGTGCGTGATACCATCTTTAACACATTTGCGCGTTTCATGCATTTGTCACTTATCAATATAATGTGCTGCGTGTAGGTAAGACGCTTGTCGATGGTTAAACCAAGAAATTTGGCATGGTCAGAGACTGGGATTCGCCTTCCGTACAGCCTCAGCATCGGCTCTGGGCAGTAGCGGGTCCGCCGGCAGAAATGCACACAAACCGTTTTCTCAGTAGAAAACTTAAAACCATTCACGAGGCTCCACTCGGTCAGGCCGTCAATACATAGCTGTAGCTGTCGCTGTGCAGAGAGTGTGGTCGAGGTGCTTATCCATACAGCTAGGTCGTCGACAAAAAGCGATCTCTCAACAGTGGGAGGGATTGCACTGCAGATGTCATTGATTAAAACCCCGAAGAGGGTCACACTCAGGACACTTCCCTGTGGTACCCCGCTCAGCTGCTCATACCTCCTTGACACGGCATTTCCTATCTTTACCCTAAAATATCGATTCATGAGAAAATTGGCCAGAAAATGGCCCATGTGCCCTCTCACTTCCGCAGCATGGAGCTTCCGGAGAATCGCATGTCTCCAGGCCGTATTATAGGCTTTCTCGATATCATAGAAGATCGCGATGGTGTGCTGTTTCCGCGTAAAAGAGCGGCGAACGGCTGTGTCAAGTGAAACTAAATGATCAGTGGTGGACCGACCGGCGCGGAAACCACACTGTGCGTTGCATAGAAAGCCGGTGCTTTCCAGAAACCACGTGAGGCGACGGTTACTCATTCTTTCGAACAACTTGCACGCACTAGAAGTCAGGGCAATGGGGCGGTAGTGGAGAGGGTCACTACCGTCTTTGTCCTGTTTTAAAACAGGGACTACCATGGCCTCCTGCCAAGCGTCCGGGAATTCGTGCGTTGTCCAGACATGGTTGTAGAATGATAAAAGCGCCCGAAGTGATGGCTCGTCCAAGTTCCTAATCATGATGTAGTGAATGTTGTCGGGCCCGGCTGCCGTGTTTTTGGTGAGCGAGAGTGCTGTACTCAGTTCATCAAAGCTGAAACAATCATTAAAAGGCAGTGCGGTGGTGGTGTTGAAGTCGACCGGCGTCCCTTCACTGATTCCTTTGTGGCGGATAAAGCGAGGGTCGGTCGTTCCCAGCTGCCAGCGCTCGGCCCACACCGCTCCGAAGGTGTTAGCGACTTCCATGGGGTCAGTGATCAAATTGTGGTTGTGTGATAAAACCGGTAGGGGTGTCGGGGCGGTACGACCGGAGATGCGGTTTATATGTTTCCAAACAGTCGTGAGTGGTGTGAGCCTATTAATTTTGTTAATGTAAGCGTGCCATGATTTCCTTTTCGCATCTCTCACAGTTCTTCTCGCTAATGCTTTTGCGCGTCGGAATGCGACTAGGTTGTCGGTTGTAGGGCGCCTTTAGAACTTCCTAAAACAGCGTCGCCGTTCCCTGTGGCGCACCTGCAATCCTCGTTCCACCAGGGGACTGGTACTCGGCGGGGCAGTGGGCTAGTTTTTTTAATAAAACTGTCAGCAGATTGCAGGATGCGAGAGCGTATCTCTTCGTACAAGGTGGTAGCGGTTTTACCATCCTCTGGTCTGAATGCTAAAACGCAGTCAGAGGTAAAACTGTCCCAGTCCGCCTTTACAAAGTTCCACCTAGGAATCTGTGTTCCCGGATGGGGCCTATCCGACCACACCCACAGCGGGAAGTGGTCACTTCCGCAGGGGTTGCTGTGGGTGCGCCAGTGAAACCGATTTGCTACAGAGGAAGAACAGAGCGATAAGTCGATGGCCGACGTCGCGGCTGAGGGTAAAGAGATGTATGTTTGTTGACCTGTGTTCATAATGCATAAGTCGTTGTAGTTTATTATATTTTCGAGACGCCTTCCTCGGCTGTTGGATCCGGAGCAGCCCCATAGTGTGTTATGTGAGTTGAAATCGCCTAATATTATGTGATGCGGGGGCAGCTGCCGTAACAGGCTCTGAAATTGAGCGTCAGGGAAGGCCTCCCCGGGGAGGCAGATAGAGCGATACTAGTGTTATTTTTATATCCCCAAGACCAGCTACTGCCTGCAGTTCAGTGCGGAGCGTAAGTGCTACAGAAGGTACGCTGTAGTGAATAAGAAGAGCGACGCCTCCATGGGCAATTGTTGTGCTCGGTGGGTTATGTTGATATGTTTTATAGTGGTGAATATTGCAGCCTTGGCCGTCCCCGAGCTTCGTCTCCTGAAGTGCAACTGCTATGGGATTGCCTGCTGACACCAAGGCCTGGAGGTCAGGGAGGTTGGATCGGAAGCCACGCATGTTCCATTGAAGGAAACTAGTCATGGTCATGAGAGTGATAAGAAATGATATAAAACACTGATCACGGCTAAAAGAGAAACCAATCATCGTGGCTGACTGGGCCCCTGGAAGGGGATTCCTCCTGTTAGAGTTCCACTCAGCTGAGGAGCTGTTCCTCGCTCCCATACCGGACATGGCCGGTCCCTTGAGCGTGCACGCCTATAGCTGTCAGACTCCCGAGAGTGAGAACGCGGTCTCTCCGGTCGGTCAGAAAACGAATGTGCTCTATCCCTGGCCCGAAAGCCAGGTGGCACTCTGGGAGGGGGATGAGGAGGCATGAAACCGTCCTGTTTGTGTGTGTCTATGTCCATGTTAACTGTATTTACTGTGTTTACTATATGTTTGTTGTCTTTGTTTTGGCATGTAGCGCTAACTCTTTTGTTTATGCTTTCTACTAGTTCATTTACTCGCCCCGGGGGCCCTATATGCGGTGGCGGCGGAGTGGGCATAATCATATTGTCTTCATGGTCGATGGGCTGGCTATCCGATGGGGCTGGCAGGGGAAGCAACGCCTTGAGTGGTCTCTGTGGTTTGGGTGGTGATGGTGGCGATGGCACCCTATGACTGCACTGGTCTGTAGTTGGGAGGTGGTCAGAGTCAGTCTCTCTCTGTCCCGAGCCGGGAGGGGCAGTTCCAGGTGTGCTTGAGGTTACACACGGCTTGTGTCCTCTCTCGGTGACAAGGAGGGGGTTTTCCATCCGGGACAGCACCACTCGCGCCTTTTTAGAGAAGGACTTAGGGTTTGAAGCACTTCTGACTGAAGTGGGAGGGCTGGGGTCATTCGCGGCTCCTGGGGGGAGGTTGGGGAGTCTTCCCTAGTTCTCTTTCCGCAGGGCTCACTGTTCGTTGTTTCGTCTGTTTGTTGTTTCAGTTGTGTTTGTTGTTTCAGTTGTGTTTGTTGTTTCGTTTGTGTTTGTTGTTTCATTTGTGTTTGTTCTTTCAGTTGTGTTTGCTGTTCCTGAGCTCACTCTGCAGGGTTCTATGACATCCAGCTCAGCGTTCAGCTGGGCCGGGGAAACGTTGGTTTCAGTGTCACAGACCCCTGTGTTGTCTGGGTGGATTTGCTCTCCAAAGGAGGGGCTGTCGATGTGGTGGTCGAGGTGGTTCCTACGTCACGGAATTCAAGTGAGGTTTGCACCGCTTTCTCGCTTGTACTTGTACAGCTCGCTTGTTCATCGAGACTGCTATCCCCCTATGAGGCAGCATTCCGGTTAACAAGGACAAGAATTGCCTGTGCGAGAGGCCCATATACTGGTCCATGCCCAAGTCTAAGTCAAGTGTTGAACGAACATCGGCGTGGGGCTCGTTTGGTGGAATTCTACACTGATTCCCGACCAGCGCGTCTCTGTATGGAGAGCTGTTGAGGGCGGGCCTGTTGCTGGAGGCTTGTGGTGTTTGGGCTGGGGCTGCTTTGTGAGGGGGTTCGGTTTTCTTTTTCTGGGCCTCTTTTGCTTCAGCCAGCCTTGGACAGGACCGACTCCAAGCTTCATGCTCGTTGCCGCAACCTACACACTTGGGCTTCTCAGCCTCGCAGTTGTTCGCATTGTGTCCCATTCCAGAGCATCGTCCGCAACGTTCTTTTCCCCTGCAACTACTGGCGATGTGACCGAATAACTGACATCTGAAGCATCGCGTGGGGCTTGGAGCGAATGGACGGACCTTGATGGCCATCCAGCCAACACGCACTTTTTCGGGCAAGGTTGTTCCCGAGAAAATCAGAAGGAACGTCCCTGTATCCATGTCCTGATCCTCTCTTCTCCGGAGCATTCTCTTTACCTCGGTTACTCCCTGATCTTTGAGGCCTGCCAGCACTTCCTCGTCTGTGGCATCGCAAAGATCAGCGCAGCTGATCACGCCACGGCAGTGGTTTTTGGTAGAGTGGGGTGAGACACTGATGGGAACTGAAATCATCCTGTTTGATGCGCGAATTTGCAGAGAAGAGGCAGCTAAGAGTTTACTGGCACTGAGCTTGCTCCCCATTTCGACCTCCACCTTGCCGTTTCGGTACCGGTAGGCGCGCCTGGGCTTATAGCCCAGGGCGGCGGGGGGAATAGGGCGCACGTGCCCCCCTTTGATCGATCCTCGGCGTCCCCTGAAATGGCCACGGCGCCCCCTCAAACATTCGATGGCACTCCCCTGAAATATCACTTCCCACCCCCTCCCTCTAAGATGCAAAAATCGGCGACCATCGGAAGGATTTTGCGTCTCCCTGATAGGTTTTGCCGGTCAAACGTGGCGCCCTCTGTTCCGGATTACACCCCTTCCCCCGGAACGGTGCCTCCCTATCGGCAATCCTAGATCCGCCTATGCTCGAGCTCCTTGGCCACACCTCCGTACTGATTTCCTGGATCGGCGTATACTCGAGCTACTTAGCCCCACCTTCGTAACGACCCCCCACCTCCGTACCCCCTCCCCCGAAACGACGTAGGTGGATCCAAGGGGGAAAGGGGACAGGTGCCCCCTATCGAACCTTAGCGCCCCCTGAAATTGTCACGGAACTCCCTGGAAAGTTCGATGGCACCCCCTGAAATGTCGTTTTCCCCCGAGATGCAAGTATCGGCGCCCACTGATAGGATTTAGGGCCTACTTGATAGGATTTTTCCGGCCAAAAAAGGCGTCCCTGGTCCAGATGGCGCCCACCAGGAAGATTCCCCTTCCCCCTCGCCCCCGATAGGCAATCCTGGATCCGCCTATGGGAAGCGACATTTCAGGGGGCGCCATCGACCTTTAGAGGCGTGTCTTTGCAATTTCAGAGGGCGCCGATGGTCGATTGGGGGGGGGGGGAGGGGGCGGGGGCACCTAACCTACTTATTTCCTGGATCCACCCATGGTCCAAAAACCGAAACATGATACTCTTATTGTAAACTCGGACTTTTACGGTACTCAAATTACTTGTGATGCATTATGGGTAGTATTGGGTTCGTTTTTACCAGACCGTAACCAGAGCCGGCAGCTCCAATCGCCGGCGTTGCCGCGGCGTGGACGCGGGGGTGACGCCTTGCAATGTGCTACAACGATGCATGGACAAACGGCATGTTAATAAGGGTATCTTGGTGCTTTATTGATATCTAACCGGATGGAATGTCGACATATGTCTCTTACCTGACTGCATGCCAAATTTCATTTCCCTCCAATGACTCTAACTACCCTAAACTCCGGTGGGAAGCAAAAATGAACCGATAAAATTACCACTTTGCAATGTATTTTACGGCTTATAGCGCGGAAGCCGTAAGAGATAAGTGGAGGTATGAGTGAAAAAATGGCGGCAACGACGTTTGCTATCCAGCCGTGTTAAGTTCAATACCGTAGCTATCATGTTCTGGAAACGAGGTGGCTGAGAATAAAAAGTTTCAAAACTTATATTTTATTTTTGCGTATAAAATAAAAAGTTTCAGTCTGAAAGTTTTATCTGTAAATATATAAGGAGGGAGGGTATTCTCTTTTATTATCTGAAATGAAAACTGAATTTGATTAATTAGATCGGAAGATATAAGGGTTTGAATGATATTTTGAGAAATGCAGACCTTCACGGAATTGGCCAAAAATGACCCTCAAATTTCCGTCTCATTTTGTTTTTTGTTTGTTTGTGCAGAACTGCACAAACAGGACTATAAGTTGATATTTGACTTAGAACCTGAACTGCCGTAGCTTCAGATATTTCGAGCCATCTTACTTCAGACCATCTCGGCCATACCACACGCGACAAATACGGACGCGATAATACGCTATACGCACGCGATAATACGGACAGCCATGATGCGCCTGCACCCAGCCATAGGCCCTATAACACGGAGAGCCAGCACGCCACTCAGCCGAGTCGGGTCATACACCAGTGCGTACTCGCCTCAGTCGACCACTCCAAACCCAGTCGACCACTCCAAACCAAATCGACCACTCCAAACCCAGTCGATCAATCCAACTACTCCAACCACAGCCAACCACAGCCGACCACTCCAACCACAGCCGACCACTCCAACCCCAGTCAAACACAGCCAATCACTCCAACCACAGCCAATCACTCCAACCACAGCCGACCACTCCAACCACAGCCGACCACTCCAACCACACTTTTAAGGAGAGCATTGCAAGAGAAGGAGTGTGCTCACAGGCGTGTAAAGCGTACCGGTTCCGAGGAAGCGCGCATACAGTTTGCTAATAAGAGACAAGCATTTAAAGATATGTCGGATTTCAAATATGGCGAGTACCTACAAAAGCTTACATTTGATTTTACCACTAACTCGAAACGCTTTTGGTCTTTTTTTAATTTTTTAAGGGAACAAAGAAAGATATGCCCGTACTGCGTGACGAGGGAGGGAAATACACCTGTGATTTTGACCAGGCTAACGTATTGAATCAAACGTTTGCTTCCAAATTCACCGATCCGCGTGTTGATATCTTCCCACCCGTCACTGCATACAATGTACCAATTCTTGACCGATTTGAAAGTAATGTACACCTTATTGGAGCTGTTTTGGACAATGTACCCATCAATAACGCGTGTGGACCTGATGGGATCAGTGCGCGGATCATTCATGAATGTAGAACGGAACTTGTGGTGCCTCTTGCTAAACTATGCTCGATGTCATTAGCGCGGGGAATCTTCCCGAAACAATGGAAACAAGCCCACGTTGTTCCCATATTAAAGAAGGGTTCTCCATATGACCCCAGTAACTACCGCAGCATCTCACTCATCCCACTCTTCGGAAAGGTTTTAGAGCGTATTGTTCGTATCCAATTACAGCAACATGTCAAACCTGTCTTGTCAAGTAACCAGCACGGATTCATGGCAGGGCGATCCTGAGCCTCCAACCTGGCATCACTCCTGAGCTCTGCCTGGAATTCTATTTCTCTCGGCCAGCAAACTGACTGTATCTACACTGACTATTCGGCTGCTTTTCAAAGCGTAAATCACGCCCTTCTCACCTACAAACTCGAAAAAAGGCTTACAATATTTATGGACCAGCATTAAAATTGTTCTCTTCCTATCTCCAAAATCGACAACAGCGAGTTGTTTTAAATGGGAAGTGCTCGGAGTGGTGCCAGGTTACCAGTGGTACCCCTGAAGAGGGATTTATTTCACCCCTACTTTTTTCTATTTTTGTCAACGACCTGCCCAGCGAAATTGTAGACTCCCAATGCCTAATGTTTGCAGATGACGTTAAGTTGTACCAAAAAGTGGCCTGTGAAGCGGATGCCGCACTCTTGCAGGCAGACCTGCAGAGGCTTTGTGATTGGTCTGCCCGTTGGAAGCTGCATCTGAATGCTGTCAAGTGTACATACTTTAGAATGACACTGAGAACTAAGCCACTTCACTCAACTTACACGGTGAATAATATTGAATTAGAATATGTGGAACAAATGCGTGATCTGGGAGTCATGCTGGACTCAAAACTCGATTTTTCAGCGCATGTAGACAACATTGTGAAGAAGGCAAATAGATCACTGGGCTTTCTTATCAGACAGCTGGACTAGTGCACCGTAGTCTCAATAGGTCGGCCGTTCTCACGTCTTACTATGCACATGTCAGATCACTGCTGGAATACTGTTGTGTTGTGTGGAGCGGCGCGGCAAACAGCCACATGATTAGAGTTGAGCGCATCCAGCATAAGTTTTTTCTCTGGCTGAATGCACACTCTGACCATAGGTCCCAGTCTTTTAGATACACTGACTTACTCGATCATTTTAGAATGACCTCCATTTCATCTCGCAGAGTACAGCATGACATTTTATTCGCACGTAATGTACTGCGATGTAGGATTGGTTCCCCATGCCTGCTCGAAGTATTCGCGCTATCAGTACCCGCCAGAGCAACGCGTCAGCGAACGCTCATCATGCATGTGCAGCACTCTCGTGTGGACACTATAAAGAATGGATTGTTCAGTCGACTACCAGTGGCCATGAATAAGTTTTTAGTAACGTTTTCTGATAGTGATGTTTTGATGACTCTTTTAGTCAGTTTAAATCATCAGTAAGCACATATGTAGCCAGTTTAGATCCCATCATGTGAATGCCGATATACCAGGCCATTTTTTAACATGTTAACTGGGGGCTATTTGCCCCCCCCAGTCGGCCGAAATGCCCCCAGTGGCCGGAAATTGGCTCCATCATCATCATCATTGTTGGGGTTTTTGGGCGCACCGACAGCTGGGTCATATGGCGCCCATAACATTAAATAAAGTATTGCTGTGGGGGCTGCAACAGGTCAGGTGCTAAAAAAGGAGGTTTATACCTAAAAGTACTAGCCCTGTGGTGTTACCAATTGTGTGTGTCTACTACATAAATGAGATGAGAAAAAAACTACGAGGGTGAATAAATGACATTGAATGCGATACTCTAAAAAAGCTGATATTGTTGCGACATCGACTGACGGCGACTCACCAATAAGGGACCCGAGTGAAAAATCTGCTGGGAAGTGAGCCCTCCTCTCAATCTCAAAGTCCCGGCAGTCAGTGAGAACATGCTTAACAGAGAGGTGTTCCCCACATCGCGGGCACTCCGGTGGCTCCTCTCCTCTCGGAAGGAACGAGTGAGTGGAGTGTGTGTGTCCTATACGCAATCTGGCTAAAACGACCTCGTCCGTTCTGCACCTGGCATTGGCGGATGACCACGCGCCGATCCTGGGCTTCATAAGGCGCAATTTGGAGCCCTTGGGATCATTGTCCCATCTCCGTTGCCAAGACTAGAATGCATACTGCCTGATGGCAGGGAAACAGTCAGATTAAGGGACTTTTATTCCTGGCGGGACGATACCCCGTGACGCATCCTTCGCCGCAGTGTCACCTTGCTCATTGCCAGGCACTCCCACGTGGCTGGACACCCATGCCAGTGTTAATTGTTTTCGTTGGCAGTGTGCTCTGTGCATGTTATTCCGAATAAGTTCCAGAATATATGACGATGAGGGATGAAAATCAAATGATGTTAGTGCTTGCAAAGACGACAGTGAGGCAGTAAATACAACGTATTTGCGTCTCTTTGACCGCAACATCTGGTCTAAAACTCGGAAGATAGCGTTAAGTTCAGCAGTAGAAACGGATGCTGTCACAGGGAGTGTATACCGTTTTTCAATTCCATCACTTACATACGCACATCCGACACCGCTCTCCGTCTTAGATCCGTCTGTATAATAGATCTCAAAACCTGAATACATGTCATTTACGTGTTCCCAGAAAATCTGCCGGACCGCAACAGGCGGAAGATCCTTGGTCTTAACAAGCAAACTGGTGTCCACCTGAGGCCCTGGGAGAGTTCATGGTTCCAATAAGGGATTCTGGAAAGTCTCAACCTGTTCACAGTCAACTCCTGCTTCCCTCAGCCACGCTCCAATTCTGAGACCAGGTGTCTGTTTCGGGATCGGTTTTCTTCCGGGTGTCCGATGTCATCAGAGAATAGCTTACTGTATGTTGGATGGTTTGGAGACTGTTTTATTTTCAGAGCGTATTTCATCGCAAGGACACGACGTCGCAAGTCTAACGGCATCTCGTTTGCCTCGACGAGTATGCTGGCGGTAGGCGATGTGCGGAATGCACCGATGATAATTCAAATGGCATGATGATGTATGGTATTTAGCATAGATTTTGCTGTCTCCGTGGCTGAATCGTATACCATGCAGCCATATTCAATTTTTTATCGGATTAGCGATCGGTACAACATCAAAAGTGTTTTTCTGTCTGCGCCATACTTAAACTTAGTTATAACCTTCAGAATGTTCAGATCCTTGAAGCACCTTTCCCTTACGACCTTAAAGTGGTTTATATAAGTCAACTTAGAGTCAAAAGTCAGGCCCAGGAACCGTGCATGTGCGACTACCTGGATTCTTTCTCCATACATAGTTAATGTGGGATCATCACACGGACTGCGTCTGCGGCAAAAATGTATACATTTCGTTTTTTTCGTTGAGAATTGTATACCATTTTTGGAGCTCCACCGATGCAACTTTGTGAATCCGAGCTGTAGCTGCCTTTCTGCAGCGGCTGTGGACGACACCGTTACCCACATACTGAAATCGTCTACGAATAGAGCTGTGTTGATATTACGTGGTAGGTTATGTGATATGTCGTTGATTGCGATAGCGAACATGGTCACAGAGATCACGCTACCTTGGGCCGTTCCGCTTTCCTGCGCTCGCTGCTCTGACTGCACGCTACCTATCCTGAATCTAAACCGACGGCTTCGCAAGAAATTTGAGAGAAACCAGCCCATATGACCCCGTATGCCAAATCCAAACACCTTTTGCAGGATGCCATGCCTCCATATCGAATCAGAGGCCTGCTTTACGTCGTAGAAAATAGCTATTGTGTGTTGTTTTTCAGAGAAGCCCTTACGGATATCAGCATCGAGAGAAAGAAGATGGTCGACAGTACTTCTGCCTCGGCGAAAACCACACTGGACATTCGAAAGCAGTTGATTGGTCTCCAAGAACCACATGAGCCTAGTATTAACCATTCTTTCAAGCAGCTTACACACACATGAGGTGAGAGATATCGGGCGGAAGTCATCAGGAGACACTCCTGGCTTGAGGATTGGTATTATGGTGGCCTCGCGCCACTGGTCTGGAAAGTCATCCTGCGTACATATATGGTTAAATATGTCAAGCAGTGATACAAGAGAGCAGTCAGGAGCGTGCCGCAACATCTCGTAGGTAATTGTGTCAGGTCCCGGAGATACGTTTTTTGTATTGTTTAGTGCAGCCCGGAGTTCACGCATTGAAAAAGGAATGTTGTATGCAGCCGAACTGTCGTTACCAAAATTAATCGGTGTTCTCTCTTCTCGCTCCCGAAAGCGAACAAACTCGAGATCCTGGGACTCCCTGCTACATCTTGCCTCGAATGCTGCAGCCATACGGTCAGCCACTGCCTAAGGATTGCTAATTTTGACGCCGTTTTCCTCTAATACTGTGGCAGGTGTTGATCGATGCTCTCCTTGTATACTCTGAATACGAGACCAGACCTGTGTAGATGGAGTAAGACGGTTGATTGTATTGACATATGCCACCCACCATCTCCTTTTACAGTTAACAACTATACGTCGCGC
Source organism: Lepas anatifera (assembly GCA_034440635.1). Classification (NCBI taxonomy): domain Eukaryota; kingdom Metazoa; phylum Arthropoda; class Thecostraca; family Lepadidae; genus Lepas; species Lepas anatifera. Next base: position 90,579 of record JAOTON010001188.1, on the reverse strand, counting down.
CAACGCTCTCGCGCGCCTAACCGTTATTATGTTAGGTGTCGTTGTGTGTCTTAAGTACTCTGTAAGCCCGTTTCCTTTCTAAAATCGCTTGTCGGCATTCGTGGTTCTACCAGGGGACAGGAGTTCGTTTGGGTTTGCCGGAAGTCATTGGGATAAAACGTTTGGCTGCTGAAAGAATCATGTCATTAAAATGTTTTACTGCTGGCGTTGCCGAACCCTCAGCAGTTACATCCAAGGGGCCACATGCGCCCCGGAAGCCCTCCCAGTCAGCCCTTCGGAGGTTCCACCGGGATGGCAGAACCAGCGGTGCAGCCGCCCGGGCTGACCGGATGTTTATTGGAAAGTGGTCACTCCCATGGAGGTCTTCAAGGGTGCACCAGCTGAGCTGGGTAAAGAGTGAAGGTGAACAGACAGAGAGGTCTACAGCCGAGAGCGAGCCAGAGGGCAGGGTAAAGTGAGTGGGACGACCAGTGTTCAGCAGGCAGAGAGAGTTGAGATGGAGGAAACGTTCCACTGTTCGGCCTCGGGGACACGCGCGGTCCGGAGGACGCTCCCCATGATGGGTTGTGAGCATTAAAGTCGCCCAATAGAACAAAAGGGCTTGACAGTTGGTCAACAAGAGCATTAAGACTATGCAGATCAATGTTGCCACCAGGAGTGAGGTAAATAGAACTGTGATTTTCACAAATCCTAAATCTACCCGGGCGGCTACTGCCTGCAGAACCGTGTTCAAGCGAACAGGGAAGCACGGGGTACAGTGGTGTACTGCCACCATAACACCACCGTAGGTGGTGATGCCCACCGAGCCCGTAACTTCTTCCGTGCCCTGTGTGACGTGGCGTCTGTGCTCCCCCTCGGGACTTTGACCTGCCCTTGGGTTCCCTCCTTGGGGCTCGCCCTTGGGGACCGCGCACGGCCGCCGGCCCGTTAGACGCCCGCTGCACACTCCCCACCGTGACTGAGGAACTCGAAAATACCCTGACAACCCTGCCTGAGAATGCGCCGCGCCGAGTCTGCCCCGGATCAGCGAACCGTGGCCCAACTGAGGGCGCCCCGGACTCACCCCAGGAACTGGAGAACCGCCGAACCACGTCCGGGCCTCCGACGAGGCATGATTGTGGTCTTACGCTTTCCCCGTCCTGCGACTGCCGGGGCGGGCCTGCAGGTGCAGATCCCGGCCTCATCAGCGGGTCCTTCGGTGCCCTCTGTGGGGCGGCGCTCCCGTCGCCCTCCCAAGACTTCGCTCTACCTGGAGAATGGTCGCCAGTACAACGGAGCCCCTTTCGGACCCCCTTCAATTTCGGCCCGGTGATCCGCCAGGCGGAACTCCTCCCCCGGAGGAGTTCGCCCTCCCGCCTAACCTCCTCCCAGAACGACGAAACACTCCCAACCGTCCTCCCCACGGGGAGACCGACAGAGCAGCAAGACCCCCAAATCCAAGATATGGAGGCACACTCAAGATTATCCAGTTTAACGCTAATGGTATCAACGCCACCGCAAAGAGATTGGAACTCGTCAAGTACGCAGATGAAATTAATGTTCAAATCATGTGCATCCAGGAAACTAACCTCAGCGTTCAACAAGCAGTTCCAGCATTCGAGGGGTGGGAAGTTAACGGGCGGGTGGATCGTACGAGGGGAGGGGGCAGGGGCCGGCTCGTCCCAACGCCCACAGCCACGGTGGAGTCCTTACGCTTATCCGCGAAACATCCGGAATCGAACACTCAGTGGTCAACTTCAACCTCCGCGATCCCAACTCTGAAGCACTACTTGTTGAAATCAGGACCGGGGAAGAAACCTTCAAACTTCTCAACGCATACATAGCCGTCATACGACACGGTGGGGCCGACACCAGGGAGGACATGTTCGACCCCGCAAACCTCCCTTCTGGAAGGGATACATTAGTGCTTGCAGATCTAAACGGCCACCACGGATTGTGGGATACAAATTGCCATGAAGATGCCACGGGGAGGAAAACGGCAGACTGGCTCATCTCAACCGACTTGTGTGCCTTGAACACTGGAGCCCCTACCCGTTTCGACCAGAATGGAAGGGGCACCGCTCCCGACGTAACGCTCGCCCATGCGTCCAAGGCCCAGGACATGGACTGGACGGTGGGTGTTGACTTCGCATCGGACCACAGACCCATAATTATAACGATCCCTGTCAAAAGGCCCAACATTAAGCCCCAGCGCGCAAAACCAAGGCCGTGCCCCAGGAAGACGGACTGGAACAGGTTCCGGGAGCTTACTGAAGCCGCCTTCGCAAAAAAGAAGGCCCAACAAGCCGCCTCTCTGCATGTGGCTGCCACCCGGTTTAACAAAAATTATCAAGTCCGCGGCTGACTCCTGTACCCCTACAGTGACTCCCCGCCTAAACGCCAAGCCGTGGTGGACCCAGGAGGTGGACGAGGCAGTCCAGCACCGCAGACGGTGTCAGAACGTACGCAACAACAACACAGATGAGGCGGAAACGGAGCGGCTGAACACTGAATACAATAACGCCACCAAAATAGCCAAGGAAAAAATCAATGACGCCAAAGCCCAAGCCATGGACAGCTTTTGCAACAAGCTAGACGCTTCAACCGACCCATCACTTATTTTCAAGACCGTAAAGAAAAAAGCAGGGAAGTCCCAGAACCAAACAAAGAAAAGTATCCCGATAGTAAAGAATGGTAAAACCGCACGCACGGACCGGGATAAGGCCAACTTACTGGCGAAACATTACGCGGCCACCAGCAGATCGACCTTTCATACTGGCTCCCTAGATAAACGCAAGGCCCTGAAGGCCCGTCGCCTCCTGGTGGAGAAGGCCTGTAAGACGTCATGCAAGGACCACCGGAACTGCAATTTCAAGCTCTGCAGACGTTTCCGGACGTTAGAGCTAAAGACAGCGTTGCGACAAGCCGGGGGCGGGGCCCCGGGCCCCGACGGTATTTCAACGAGGATGCTGCAAGAGCTGGGACCCAGGGGGAGGGCCGCCTTGCTTCTGATTGCGAACAAGTCCCTGGAAACGAGGCAGGTACCAACCATCTGGAAACGAGCCGTAATAGTTACCATCCCCAAGCCGGGTAAACCCCAGGAAGACCCCAAGTCATACAGACCCATTAGTCTCACGAGCTGCGTGGGTAAACTAGTCGAACGTATGCTCCAGGGAAGAATCCAGTACCTACTAGAAGCAAACCACAGCCTTGCCCCAGAGCAAGCCGGCTTCCGAGCCACACGGTGCACGGAGGAGCAGGTAACGCGACTTGCCCAAAATATCATGGACGCTTTCGAGAAACCCAAAATGGAACGCACCGTACTAGCCTCAATTGACTTAACGTCAGTCTACAATAAGGTGCATAAAGACAGTCTCCTGCCCAAAATGGTGAACCTGGACATTCCCCCTGCATGCTAAATTGGATCCGCAACTTCTTATGTGACCGCAGAGCACGTGTGCGATGGGACGACGCACTTTCAAGGGAGGTTATCATGAGGGAGGGACTCCCCCAAGGAGCTGTGTGCTCTCCAATGCTGTGGTTGTGTTACATTAACGACCTGGCCCCGGTTCTGCGCAGACATGGAGTGGAAATCGGCATGTATGCCGACGACCTGGATATTAGCTGTAGCCACCGCGATATCGATACGGCCACTTCACGCGTCCAGGCGCCCCTCAGGGGACCGATCTTCACTTGCCGGATTCGTCCGGCAAGTAAAGATTGGAGCAACGGGGTGTGACGCGCCCGGGGCCCCAGTCAGCCCTGGGGGCACGTCTTTGCATCGCCGCGGACGCATCATGTCTGGCCATCCGGCGGCCGCCGCCTCTTCCGACCTCAGTTGGTTAGAGTCGGCGTCTGTCGTCGGTGGCTCTGTTGGTGATGTTCGCGGTGATGCTGATGGCTGCCTTACGGGCCCTTTGTTACCTGGTCGGTAACCGTATTGGATCGGGTCAGCTCTGTCCTGCACCTCCCAGTATGTAGCTCCTGTTTGTTTTTGTTCTCTTATTTTGTTGATTATTGTTAGTTCCTACCATCTTTTTATGCCTTAGTTGTTGCCCCCCACAGTTATTTGCCTTCTTCGGCATTTTATGGGTGTAAGGCGCCCACTCGAGGCCTTTCTCGAGCCCCGGTGACGAGGTTGACGGGATCCTGGGGGTTGAGGTCCCCCTCGGGCGGGTCAGTCCCGAGGGCTCCAACACGCCCCCTTTGGCCCAGATATCTCGATCTAACCGGGGGTAAGCCGTCCGTAGGCTGCCGCGGACGGCCTAGCGACGCGGCAGTGTCTACGGGCACTGTCGCTCGGTCCAGCTGGGCAGGGGGACTATGTTTCGGGGTGCGGCGCGGCGCCCTTCGCGGTGGGGGCTGTGATAGTTCTTGCCGGGCGCGACGCGGGCCGGGGTTTCGGAAACCGTCGATTTGCGAGACTCCGGCCTGTTGCGCGCGCCTGGTGGAACGCAGTCTCCGCTGCGTGATGGGTGCCGCGTTTAGCTTCGTCCCGACTCATGGCCCTGCCAGCCCACTGGGCTGATGGCGTCAAGGGGGTGGGTGCGTTCTGATCGGAGGGGTTGTGTGAGTATCTCTCGCCCCTCTGAGACGGGCGCACCTGCCCCCGTAGGCACTGCACCAGCCTCCGGGCCCAGTCATTGATACATGGTAACCCGGGGGCCGAAGGTGATAAACCCATCATGGCCTCTCCAAATCCAGAAACCCATGCTCCTTCCCCCGCGGTGTCGGGGACGAACCCAACTTTGATCCACCCCCTTGAAGGGAGTGAGACTGATCCGAAGGTCCTAGTGATCCACCTCGAAGACGGTTACAAGATGAATCCTTTCCAGGTCGTGGAAGCATTAGCCAAATTTGGAACCTCAACTCATGTTTATCGTTATTCGGATGTGAAACTAGAAGTGTTGATGTCATCAGGAGCGGAAACATCTAACCTGTTGACCGCGAAAAACCTGTCCTATGTTGGAAAAGACCATTCCCCAGTGTCAGTGCCCATATCAGTCGGACTACACCCAACCAAAAACAGCGTCATGGGTGTTGTTACCTGCAACGAACTTGGAGAAGCGACTGAGGAGGAGATTCTCACTGGTCTTAAGGGCCAGGGGGTCACTAAGGTCCGAAGGATGAACCGGAGAGAGGAAGGGAAGCTGGTTCCAACGAGTACACTTGTACTGACGTTCGATAGCAGGGAGCTGCCCCAAAAGCTGCGGATTGGTTGGTTCTCCGTGCGTGTGCGTGCATATGTCCCTGACCCCACTCGCTGTTTCCGCTGTCAGGACTACGGCCACATCGCAAAATTTTGCAAAAAGCCGGAGCGGTGCCCCAGATGCTCCGATGTAGGTCACGGCACTTCATCGTGCAAAGCAAAGAGCGCCAAATGCGTTGCGTGTGAGGGTGACCATGAAGCCTGGTCGCGCACATGTCCCATCTTCGTTTCGGAAAGAGAAAAGCTAAAAGAAAAATCAAAGAAAGTAGCTCAGGAAAAATCCCAAACCCTAAGGCAAACCAGCAAACCGTTCCACGAAGCTTCTCTCCATCCGGAGCCATCCACGACAGGTGGGGCAAGTGTGACAGGATGTAAGCGTGACATAGCACATGGCTCTCCGAGGCTGAGCGTGAGAGATGGGTCTCTGGTCCGGTACTCCCCATTCCGCGACGCGCTTGTCGGGAGTTCAGGGCAGGCGAAGCCGTCAGTCACCCTTGACTCTACCATGCGGGATCTCATGCACCTGTCTGTCCGGGATTTCGTGGATCTGATCGGTGGTCAGATGCCACAGCCTGACAACCAACCCGACATGAGCGTTGAAACCCAATTCGACCCGGCACACAGGGTCACAACCGAAAGCGGTGTTCAAACGGACCCAACTGAGGACTCGGTCGCGTCGACAGCAGCACCGCAGTCCAACGGCCCGACTAGAGACACCATTGAGAAAGGGGTGCAGACGGACGTTACTGATAGGCGACAACCAGTGACGGAGACAAAGAAAGTCGCTGAACAGTCCCATGATCCTCCTGCACCGAAGCGTGCACGGTTCAGCGGAGGAGATGCTTCTGGCTCTCCAGGTACGGAGACAGTTCGTGCGGCCACACACAGCACAGGATCTACACCAAATAAAAAAGAAAGTGCATTACCCACACCTGCAACCGTAAAAAGTCCAGCATCACAGCCATCCGTAAAATCAAAAGGCAGAACACCATCAAACGTAGCAACCAAAAGGCTCGTTTCAGAGCGGTCCTCCTCAGCACCTCCTAAAAGTCGTAGCGTGCGCATAGAGCACGATGAAGCCATTCCATCCGCGGGCTGCGGGGATGCAGGGTTAATGCCGCCGCCATACCCTCCACCACCTCCGCCTCCACCAACACCACCTGCAAAAGCAAGAAACAGTGACTACCCGGGAACAGCTACACGCGACGGAAAGCGCAGGCTTTCTACCCCAAACTTACGTTGTGGGGAAAAATCCCCCAATACGTGAGGGAAGAGAAAGCAGATTTTGCATTTCGGGACTCGAAGGGAAAGAGAATTTGGGTGCCGAGGGTCCAAAAAGAGCTTCTTCAGCCAAGGCTGCACTCTGGTTCCACCGAGAGCATCGGAAACGTGCAGCATGTTTGGCAGGATGGACCGCGACCCACTCCCGCTAGTGACGGGAGGCATCCCGGGCCAAGAGTCCGGGAAGCATACATGGATAAAGACACAACATTCTTGCGCCGCTCTCCGCCAAAGGGTCTTGGGTACCCGGAGAGAATGGACAGACCACCGCCGGAGTGGAACGCTCGCACAGCTTGGTGCGTCTCGGAAATGTTTGACGGTAGAAGCTGGGAGACGTAGTTAAGTATTTGATGGTATGAATATTATGTCGGGATTAACTATTCTGTTGGCACAGTAATGTTTCTATGCTTTCGAACTCCCTACACCGGCATTTGTTTGTAACATAACCACAGTGGGGCGCGAAATGACCATGCAGTTGAAGCGCCCTAAAACCCCAAACAACAACAACAACAACAACGCGTCCAGGCGGCCCTTGATGAACTGAATGAGTGGGCAAACTCCTGGGGCATGACAGTGAGCGAGGCCAAGTCCAAGGCAATATTGTTCTCAACTCACCGCGATGAGGTCAACGCCAAGCCCCGTCTCCCTGTGTCCGGAAATTCCGTCCTGGAACGAGTTTCGGAAGTCTCCATCCTCGGAGTCAAGTTAGACACCCAGCTGAGCTTTCGTCCCCACATCGACTCCACCAAAACGAAAGTCGACCGAAGAATAGGCGCCATGAAAACCCTCGCCGGTACCAAGTGAGGTTGCCGTGAGAACACGCTCCGCAAACTGTACAAGTCATTCATCCAGCCCGTATCATTGTACGGCAGCGAGTCATATATGCAATTTGCCAAAAAATCGAACCGGGAAGTGATGGATAAAACCGCCAGGGCCGCGGCGCGAGTTATCACTGGGTGCCCACAGGACACATGAACCGAGGTACTTATGGTAGAGGCGCAAATTCGAGACGTTTCATCCATGGCTGAGGAGCTGGGAGCCATCCGACGTGAAAAGCTCCTTAGTTTGGACCCACGAGTCCCAGCGCGCAAGACTGCTGAGAGAAAAACAAAAACGGCGCCTCAAAAACTGGGACACATGGCGAGAACGAGCGGAGGAGATCGCCGTGCTCGCCGACCTCGAGAAACCGCCCCGCAAAAACATAACGAGACCCGACGCGCACCCATGGGATCGCGACCTATTTGCCAACGTCACAATATGCACCAAAGCCGCCGAGATAGCTAACCGGTCGGCACCCCCGGACGCTCGCAGGGTGGCTTTCGAACAAACCCTGGCAGAGCTTCCCCAAGCCCAGTCAACATATTTTACCGACGGATCAACAAGGGACGGCTTTAGCGATGGGGGAAGGCATTTCAAGAACGGAGGCGGATGGTCGCGGCCCACGCACTTGGTCCATCCCGGCAGACACAATAACAAGCTCATACCGCAGCGAAATGCTAGCGATGAGTGAGGCTCTGGACGACATCAATCAAGCCCCCGTAAATATAAATAGCTTCAGAATCTGCACCGACTCCCTATAATTGCTGGAAAAACTGAAGGAGGCACCATGGGGCCTGAGGTGTGAAACCCTCACTAAAGTGATAGACAACATTAGGAAGATCTCCGAAGAGAATAAGAAACTACAGCTAGTCTGGGTGCCGGGGCATGCGGGTGTCGAGCAGAACGAGGAGGCGGACCAGGCAGCCAATGAGGGACGCACCTTAAACCGTCGGGATCAACCACCTCTTCCCATCGATTTTGTCACGGCCAAGTCGGCGGTTCGCGGGGCCTGCCGCAGGCGATGGGCGGGGGCTTACCATGAGGGGGGTTCCGCCGGACCACGTCCACCGTCGCATCTCCGGGGGCCGACCGCCGAAGATGAACAACAGATGGACCAGAAAGGAACAGGTGGTGCTATACCAGCTTCGCGTTAACCGGTGCCCACTCCTAGCGGACACGCTCCGCAGGTGGAATAGGCCTGGACACGATGGATTGTGCACCGCTTGCAATGAACCGGAGACCACCAATCACTTTATCACAGATTGCATTAAATACCAGGCGGCACGCACGAGACACCTGGGCCCTGTCCCAGACATTAGCATAATCCACGAGGACCCCGGAGTCGACCATGCGCTTCATTCAAGCGTCCGGTCTCCTCCGGGAGGCCCGGTGATCGGCGACCTGCCGGATCCGCGGGACAAAGAAGAAGAAGCCAGAGGGCAGGGTAAAGTGAGTGGGACGACCAGTGTTCAGCAGGCAGAGAGAGTTGAGATGGAGGAAACTTTCCACTGTTCGGCCTCGCGGACACCGGTCCGAGGACACTCCCCATGATGGGTTGTGAGCATTAAAGTCGCCCAATAGAACAAAAGGGCTTGGCAGTTGATCAACAAGAGCATTAAGACTATGCAGATCAATGTTGCCACCAGGAGGGAGGTAAATAGAACAAACTGTGATTTTCACAAATCCTAAATCTACCCGGGCGGCCACTGCCTGCAGAACCGTGTTCAAGCGAACAGGGAAGCACGGGGTACAGTGATGGACTGCCACCATAACACCACCGTAGGCAATGGTGCTACTGAAAACGTCCTTTCTGAACGTCTGGAACTGTCGCAGGTTAAAAAGGCTTCCAGGCGACAGTTTTGTCTCTTGGAGGCAAAGCACACTCGGGTTATACAGTGATATAATGTTTTGCAGGTCACAAAGATTCGCACGAATACCACGGCAGTTCCACTGAACAATAGTCATTAAATAAAGGGAAACGGGCTTAGTGAGTAAAAGAAGGGACTTAGCCTAACCCTTCCAAGGGAGACCAGAGCCCCCATATGGACTCTTTGATGGTCCCGCACCGAGGCGGTTCCGAATGGGGCCACGGCCTCTACCGCCTTCCGCCGAACTTCCACGGGCACGAGCGGTTTGCCGGGACACCTCGGGAGGGCTCCCAGCAGGGCGCTTCACCGGCGACCTTCCTCGCGCTGCGGCCTCAAAGTTCTTCCGAACTTCCACCACCGAGGTTGATAACACAGATGTGTTTGGGTTGGCCACTGTGTTTATGGACGATGAGGCAGGAACCTATTGAGTACTTTGGGACAGATGTGTGGTCTTAGGCGCGGGTTTATCTGGAAGTTCAACAGGTGACCGTTCATGGCGCCTCTGTGCTGGGGGTGCTTCCTCTTGGGCCCCACAACGGTCGAGTCCCCCACCTCCTCAGACGTCAGAGGAAGGGGGCAGAGCCCCACGCACCCTCCGCGCCACCCACCGGCACGGGAGTACCCGATTCAGAGGAGGGGGAAGCTCCACCCCAGGGCACCACACCACCGGCGGAGGTCGCAGGCGGCAGGGGTGCAGGCGGGGAGGGCTCCGACGGGGCCGGGGGGTGCCGGCGCCGTCACGGAAGGGGGCCCCGGAGGAGGTGTCACCTTCGGTTGGGGAGCCGAGGTGACGGGCCGGTCCCTAAAGACCAGCCCCATCCTCCCTGCCATGCGGACAAAGTCCGCCACGGTCAGGGAGCGGATGACCTCCTCCGGGGTCATCCGCGGGGATGTAGGCGTCTCCAAGGACGCCGCTAGGGCGAAGGATTTCTTTGGGTGAGTGGTCTCATACTCCACTCGAGCATCCCGAAAGGAGATGCGTTTCTGTACCATCAAGGTCAGGATCTGTTTCTCCTTAATGAGCGTGAGACAGTCCTTACTAAACACGGAGTGGGGACCGTCACAGTTTGAGCAGCGCTCAGTTTCAGCTGTACAGTCAGCTGACGCATGGTTCTCTGAGCCACAGTGCCCGCAGAGACGCTTGTTCCTACAGGTTGTTGACGTCTGACCAAGTCTATTACAATTGTAGCAACGCATGGGGTTCGGTATGTAGGCCCTCACGGGCACCTTCAAGTACCCGACATTGATGTACTCAGGGAGATCTATCTGATCGAAGGTAAGTATGATTGTGTTTGTGTTTATCATGGTGTTTCCAATTTTCCTACGCATCTCTCTCGCATCGACAACTCCATATTCGGCTAGTCCATCGACAATGTCATCCTCATGTACCTCTTTCAGGTCCCAGCATCGTATCACTCCCTTTACAAAATTTTTGGTTCGATGTGGTTCTATTTCTACTTTCACCTTCGCAGTCCTTTTGCTCAGTCCATCCATCTTTGTAAATTCAAGTTCCTTCACGCTAAGTGCTCGCTCAGCTTCGGTTGGGTTAGCAAATTCCAGCTCCATCACGCCGTCCCTCAAGCGGTCGCATCGTGTAATCTTTCCCAACTTGTCACAGGCCTCCTTACACTGAAAAGGGGAAAGCTGGGCCAACGCACCATCCGTTCCACGAACCATCCGCACACGAGGGCAGGAAGGTCTAATGTTGCGGCGTTCGACTTCCATCCCAACACCTTCATGGGAGTGGGCATTTCCAGCGCTGGGCTGCCCTGAGCTAGCTTCAGGGGAAGTGGGGTTCTGTCTTGGGTTATCCATAGTATAAAGCTTGATCTCTGTCATCCTAATATCCCCAAAGACGATGGAATCCGATGACTGTAGGGAGGCCGGCGACGCCCTCACAGAGCTGGCAGAGCAAGCTCACTAAATAATCCTACTCTGGTCGGGCCCCGCCCACCCCCTTCCCCCCATCAGCCCAGAGGACCGGCGGGGCTACGCTCCGTGAGCGCATCACAGCGCCTGGACGCCACGCTACACCCCCAGAACGTAGTCCCCCGGTCACAGGTGGGCCGAGCGACAGTGCACGTTCACACTGCCGCATTGCTAAGCCGCCCGCGGAGGCAATCGGACGGCCTATCCCAGGTTAGATCGAGATATCAGGGCCAAAGGGGGCGTGTTGGAACCCTCGGGGCTGACCCGCCCGAGGGGAACCTCAACCCCCAGGATCCCGTCAATCTTGTCACCTGGGCTCGAGATAGGCCTCGAGTGGGCGCTTTACGCCCGTAAAATGCCGAAGAAGGCAGGTAACTGTGGAGCCAACAACTTAAGCATAAAAGGAGGACAGGAACTAAAAATAATAAACAAAATAAGAGCACACAAACAAACAGGAGCTACATACTGGGGGGTGCTGGACAGAGCTGACCCGATCCAATACGGTTACCGACCAGGTAACAAAGGGCCCGTAGGGCAGTCATCAGCATCACCGCGGACCTCATCACCAGGGCCGCCGACGACAGACGCCGACTCTAACCGACCGAGGTCAGAAGAGGCGGCGGCCGCCGGAGGGCCAGACACGATGCTCCGCGGTGATGCATCGACGTGCCCTCAAGGGCTGACTGGGGCCCCGGGCGCGTCACACCCCGTTGCTCCATCTTTACTTGCCGGACGAATCCGGCAAGTGAAGATCGGTCCCCTGAGGGGGTTCTTGGCCCCCCATTGAAATTGGCCCCCCAGTGAAATAGACAGATGACTTAAAATTGTCCAAATGCAGACTTGCCTAACAAAAATAAGACAGAACACCACCCGATAATTATAACTTTGTTCTATTTCTGGTCCCAAATTGGCAATCCACAAAAATTGCGTTAAAAAATTTCCACCCGTGGCTGTCTACTCCATCGTGCGAAGACGAAAAAAGCGCGTAGTTACGGGAAATCCCGGCAAAGCAGCCTCAGCATCAACTAATCACAACGCTGGAGAAGAACACTGGCCTACAACCAATCAATCATCCTGTTCTATCCGACCGGAAGCCCACATCCCAGCCAATACCGTGGCATTGCATGAGGCTCTCATTTCACACGCAGTCAGTTGTCAGCGCTAAGAGCTCGTTCGTGGATTGGACGGGACACGGTGCAGTCAAAGTGCGTAAGACTGGTTGCTGGTGTGGCGGTATGAAGTGCTTAGCCTTTTTATTTATTATTGTGGTGGTAGCATACATAAGCGTCGCCACCGGCAAAAAAGTGAGGGGGCCCAGCCAAACTTCAACCTGATACTGACAGCAAACTTTCCACGTTAGTACCAAAAACTTTTCGAATTTGGGCTCCTCGTTGCCTTTCGCAGCGGCTGGTTATACAAATTTCCGGTGTACTCCCATCTTGACTGAGATCAGGACATTGTTGGTCAAAAAGGTGGGGGAGTGATGATGATCCCAAAAAATGTTCTGGTTATGTGGATAAAATCATTTGATGCCACGCGGGGTTGGAAGGGCATCCCTAGCTTCTTTTAGATGGATAGTGTGCTAAAAATATTGCGTCATGTCAATATCAAACTGTCAACAATTAGTTTTAAACAGTGATACAAATTGCTTTTCTGTGGTTTTATGTGTATCGCTAGAGGTCGTTTTAGCTTCAGATCTGGCTTTTGTGGTGCTTATTTGACTATTTTAGTGGAAATAAAATTTTGTCCCTGTTTGGCCCTTTTTCTAACTCGGTTTGACCTTATCCGCTGAAAAAAACTGGCAGCCCTGGGCAGCATCTATAATCTCTAGACTTGGGATAACTAAAAAATTGAGAAACATTTTTTTAACACTAAGGCGTCTAAGTTTTATTAAACCCCCTCAAAATCGGATCTTGACCCCTTAAAGACAGTATAATGGCCAGCACAAGAAATGCCCCCCCGACTTTTCCTTAAAAAATGCCCTGCGATATACCTATATCCGGTGTGTACGGTTCGGTAGTCAGCTCAATGATACATTGTTTTTACTATTTTTACTATGATTAGGCGTATTCGCCGTTTTATCGTATTCACTTATTGAGCTATTCTTTTGAAGTTCCATTTATGTTTTATCTGTCTATATTTACATGTTTTACTGTATGACTTTGTCCATAATTGGGATCACCCGTCGACAATATGTATAATAAACTGAAACTGAAACACAGCTGACCACTCCAAACACAGCCGACCACTCCGACCACAGCCGACCACTCGAACCACAGCCGACCACTCCGACCACAGCCGACCACTCCGACCACAGCCGACCACTCCAACCACAGCCAACCACTCCAACCACGGCCGACCACTCCGACCACAGCCGACCACAGCCGACCACTCCGACCACAGCCAACCACAGCCGACCACTCCAACCACAGCCGACCATTCCAACCACAGCCGACCACTCCAACCACGGCCGACCACTCCGACCACAGCCGACCACTCCGACCACAGCCGACCACAGCCGACCACTCCGACCACTCCGACCACAGCCAACCACTCCAACCACGGCCGACCACTCCGACCACAGCCGACCACAGCCGACCACTCCGACCACAGCCGACCACTCCAACCACAGCCGACCACTCAAACCACAGCCGAGCACTCCAACCACAGCCGATCACTCCAACCACAGCCGACCACGGGAGATCTCGAGAAAGCACACAGACCACAGGAGACCCACCTTGTCGTTGGCTGCGGGGCTGGGCTTCTCCTCCGAAGGCGGCAGACCCAGCATCTTGCGGTACAAGCTCTTCTGGTCCTCGGCAGCCTTCCTCTGTCTCTCCTGAGGATGAAGGCCGAGTCAAACCACCGGCATCCAGCGGAGTTCAAACAGAACAGACGCTCCTATCCTGGCACAGAACAGAACAGCCTGTTTTAGGCACGTGCTGGAAATCTTCAACTAGTACTAAGCTTGGCAGGGGTTTTACCCAGCCTTCGGGTATTTTCACCCCACACCAACCAACCCGAAACGGATAAAAAGCAGACTCATGGTTCCTAGCACCTGCAATCACCCACTCACACCAGCTGTAAATACTATATGTCTGCAGCAGTCGCCGCTGTTGCCGCCGGACACTCACGGTGACTTTGTTGAGCTCGATTTGGACGGTGCGGTTGTCGGAGTCCTCCCGCAGAGCCAGTCGCAGCGCCTCCACGGACTCCGAGAGCTTGCCCTGAGCAGCCAGCACCTTACCCTTCCTGGGATACACACGGAAAGCATTGGCAATCGACTAGTTTACCGCTGCTCGTACACAAACTAAACAAACCCACAGTTCGCACTGGACGTATTTTAATTTTGTACAGACAAGGGATTTTCGTATGGAGAACTGAAGGAGTGGGGACATGATCAGACGCTTGCTGGTGGATCTCAGAGCTTTCCAAGCTTTCAACATGGGAATTTCGCAGAGATGGAATATTTTGTTTCCTTTTGAAGCTCTTGAAAGGAATGCCCCTGCAGCGATCGGTTATTCTCGATACACGGAAAAATCCCAGTCAAACTCGATATGCAGAAACATTCCAACAACAGTATGTCATTTTCGATACACGGAAATATTCTACCCACAGTCGGTCATTCTCCGTACACCAAGAAATCATTTTGAAACGAATTTCATTCGCAAATTCAACTCTCCGGTAGATAAAGACGACGACGGGACCTCATAAAAGCTGATTTCCCACAAGATAGCCCTAGTTTGCGCGCACACAATGATGCCTCTGACCCCCTCACCCCACGTGACATTTACGCCGCGCCCCCACTGACCTGTAGAGCGCCTTGACGTTGTTAGGCTGACAGGTGAGCACCAGTTGGAGACTGCGCAGCGCGGCGTCGTAGGCCTCCAGCTTCATCTGGGCCGCCGCCATGTTGTTGTGCACCTTCAGCCGCTCCTCGAACAGCACGTGCACATCATCCGGCAGACCCTGTGGCGGGGCGGCGTCACGTGATACTGATAAACTTGCGTTGCCTTTTAAAAGCAAAACGTGATGGCAATAGTGATATAGGAACATTACTGTCTTCATACAATATTGAAGTTACCAATAGTGTATGTGCTACGTACCGACCAGCCGCCAGTCTATTAGACTTCATAGCTACAAACCGACCTGACCTTGTCAAAGGTGCAGGTGTCACGAGATGTCAATTTGGTGGGCCGCACGATTTTAGCCGTATTATTTTAGCACGCGAAACACATGTTAGCACCAGCCGTGTTTTAAATGTACGTAGGCGCGCCATCAACAAAGTTGACTCATCTGCTTTTAACCAGCAACTTTACATCACTGACTGATCACCTGTTTACTATTCTGTGACGCCAACTGACAAGTGGAACTCTTTTTGTTCCGTGTTTATCCCTCGACTTGATCAAGTTGCACCTCTAAGACCTACCCGCGCACGAGAGCCCAATGCACCATGTGTGTCCGCAGAAACACAGTGCTTGATGCGACAGCGCCGTGCCGCCCCAGTAGAAGTGACCACCCAGAGTACATACGCTTGAACCGCCTCTGCCGCTCTGCCATCCGCTGCGATTGTATGACTGTGTACACCAGGGAGATTAGCCAGGGACGGCGAGGTGGCTTGTGGCGAGTGCTTCAGCCGGTAATAGGGCGTAAACAGCAGCAGTGCGCGGTACCGAACATTACAGCTGACGCACTGAATGACTACTATGTATCGATCGGGCCAACTACAGCGGCCAGTGTCCCACCAGCTACTTGCGCGGTGCCTACGCTTTTACCGCGAGTGATGACCTGTTCCTATCGCGTTCAACCCATCGATATGCAAACACTTTGTATCACTTTGGCTACAATGCGTCCTTCTAAGTCCACTGGTGTTGATGGAGTCAGCATCTTCATGCTTCAAAAATTTTTCTTTGGGATTGGCTTTCCACTACTTGACATTATTAACGCTTTGCTGATAAATGGATCTGTTCCAAGGGAATGGAAACATGCGCTGGTGACTCCTATCCCAAAAGGCAAGGTGACTGCTGGGCCATCTGATACTCGGCCAATATCAAGTCTTCCGGCCATTTCTAAATTGATTGAACGTGTTGTTTAAAAACAACTCACTCATTACCTAGAGGAAAACAAATTACTGTCCGAAGCACAACACGGCTATAGAAAACACCATTCGACCGAAACTGCTTTACATGTGATCACTGACGCAGCTCTTCAAGCTATGCAAAAATGTGAAATTTCAATCCTTGTACTATTGGATCTCTCGAAATGTTTTGATGTCGTACCACATTCAAAATTACTCCAAAAGCTCGAACTTTACGGTATAGAGACAGACTGGTTCCGCAGTTACCTTGAGGGTCACACCCAGCAGGTACAGATGGGGGGCATAAAATAAAAAAAACACGGGAGAATAATATTGGGATTTTTCAGGGAGG
This sequence comes from Lepas anatifera, assembly GCA_034440635.1. Taxonomy (NCBI): domain Eukaryota; kingdom Metazoa; phylum Arthropoda; class Thecostraca; family Lepadidae; genus Lepas; species Lepas anatifera. The sequence goes on along the minus strand of JAOTON010001188.1, from coordinate 74,065 downwards.
ATCATTATCATGTCTGTTGTACATGCTGTATGCTAATGACCTGAGTCTGTGTGTCGGCAGCGATGTCACGGTCGTGCAATACGCTGACGATACACAGATTCTTGTCAGCGGCCGGAAACAAGATTTCCAGCAGATAGTAACCCGCATTGAGGCCGCACTGGGCTCCATGCAGCAGTGGTTTTGCCACAACGGCATGAAGCTCAACGCTCAGAAAACGAAAATGTTAGGGCTTGGTACTCCGGCTATGCTGCGAGACATGCCCTCTGTTACGATAAATTTTTGCGGTTCTACCATACCTGACTCCAGAGTGGTTCAAAACCTGGGACCTAACATGGACAGGCATCTCAATTATCAATCACACATTGATGTTATGTCGCGCAAATGCACCGGAATTTTGTTAGCCCTCAGCCATGCGAGGCACGTTATACCGCGAGCCGCTCTCAAGGCTATTGTTGAAGCTCTTGTATTGTCAATTGTGCGGTACTGTTTGTCCGTATATGGTTCGTGCGGAAAAGTTCAAATCCTTCGTGTCCAAAAAATTGTCAACTTCGCAGCACGTGTTGTGACTGGCCGTAGGAGATATGATCACATTTCGTATGCTTTTAACCAGCTTGGCTGGCTCACTGCTGAGCAGCTTACCCACTACCATACTGTAACCGCTGTGAACAGAGTTATAACAACGGGACTGCCGGTATACATCCGCCAGTCAATTGGACCGCGAGTGAGTGAAGTACACAACCATAACACGCGGAGCGCTAATACTCTGACTCTCCCACCGATACGGTCAGAGGCTGGCCGCCGACGTTTGTGCTACAGGGGCGTATCGATGATTAACAATATGGGGTTACAGCCCGGAGTACCTGACTTGAGACACCAGCTGAGAGCAGCGCTAATCAGACGCAGAGAAGGACGTGTGATTGAGTAGTTGTGTGATGCATATTGTTGTCAGCTTTTAGATGTGATTTTAGACCAGGTATCAGTGTGTTTTGACTGTGATCCTTTTTACTCATTTTACTCTTAACTATTTGACGTGGACGAGTGAAAAGCCCTCTTTTGTGGACCTTGTTCTAATAAATCTGAATTCCCAAGAAAAAAGAAGGGAGATCTAATGAATAATATATCTTAAGCGCATAATGTATTATGCAACATATCCTATTCAGCACTCCCTTCCCACTATTTTGTCCATGTCATATAAACGGAAGAAACACAGATTATTTCTCTCAGAACTGAACTGGATACAATATCAGCCAATTTTAAACATGCATCAAACAGGTTATCATATCATTACATTTTGTCCATCACGGACAAAATTACCCCCACCTCTCCCCCGACTACCTCCTCCGTTGTGCCTTCACAGGACTCCCGAGACAGACCTGGCATCGCTCCCCGCTCCGTACCGGCCCTCTCCACAGCCCTGCCCGGCGTCCACCCCTCACTCTCTCGCACTTCTCCACTCCATATCGACCCTCGTCCCTCGTCCCCGCTCCGTACCGGCCCTCTCTCCAGCCCCGCCCGGCGTCCACCACCTCCCTCACTTTCTCCCAGTTCCTCACTCCATATCGACCCTCTTCCCTCGTCCCCGCGCCGACCCTCGGCCTCACTGTGAACTCCTCGCTTTCGTTGTCGAAAAAGTCGAGGGCGCGCCGGTAGCACTGGAGGGCGTGGTTGAACTCGTCTCGCTTGAACCACCAGTTGCCCCGGTCCCGCTTCTGACTCCTGCGGTAGTCGGACAGTGTGTACACTGTACAGGCAGGTGGTCGGGACGGGACACCCAGACCATACTGCCTCGGAATCGTTACTAACGCAGAAGCAACAGTAAAGAGGGAAATAATATTCTGGCTTTTAGAAAATCACACAGGTCATAGCACGCAAAGAAATACTTTGAAGCTAAATTTTCAGAAATTTCTGACGCCTCCGTTTTAAAGTTTCGGTATCAAGCGCCATGTAGTAATACTCAATTCTGAAAAAAATAATTCTGGTTTTAGAGGGGACATGCTATGGAAGCCAGAATAAAACACTTCGAATGCATAGTAGATTGAATATACTGATTTTCCTTCACACAGCAGAAAACTCGAATATACTGAATGCCATACGATTCTATTTGATTGTTAACACGTGTCCTTGTCCTGAATGTGATTGATAACGGAGGCAATCAACAGACTGTGGCCCGATAACCATACACCACACCACAGTTTAGGCTTCAATGGCAGTTGCGTTAGACCTCTCTATTGCATAACAACTGCCACGTCACAGCACACAGGGCTAGGAGGCTGCAGTTCCAACCCGCATCAGAATGGGTGGAATGCCCAGTCTGACCTGCTGGTCTCACACCAGCACCCCCCAGTCCGTTCTCTGCTTGGACGTACGCGATCTCCAGCATGCTAACCACGCTGGTCTCCCACCAGTACCCAGCCACCAGCACCCCTCAGTCCGTTCTCTGTTCGGACGTACCCGATCTCCAGCCGCTGCTGGGTGGTCATCTCCTCGTACTTGGGCATCGGCTCCACCGCCTCCAGTGTGACCGTGTAGAGCACGCTGGCGTTGGACGGGATGCTACCGTCCTCCAGCCCCTTCTCACCATAACAGAACCTGGCCAGAGCAGGCGGCACCATTACCTCAGAGTAAGCGAGCTCTGATAGTCCCGTCAAACTTTCACATACGTTCATGAATTTCAGCCTGAAGGTCAATATGTCACCTATGCAATGAATACAGAAGCATTCATGCGCTCATACATTTCACACACTCCGCACTTTAACGTTTAGTGTATTTAATGTGGCCGACTGACCGCGGGTCCATGTAGATCTCTGCCTGCTCGCCCGGCTGCATCAGACCGACGGCCACGTCCAGTCCCGTCCTACTCACCGCGGGTCCATGTAGATCTCTGTCTGCTCGCCCGGCTGCATCAGACCGACGGCCATGTCCAGTCTCGGGCCACTCACCGCGGGTCCATGTAGATCTCTGCCTGCTCGCCCGGCTGCATCAGACCGACGGCCATGTCCAGTCTCGGGCCACTCACCGCGGGTCCATGTAGATCTCTGCCTGCTCGCCCGGCTGCATCAGACCGACGGCCACGTCCAGTCCCGTCCTACTCACCGCGGGTCCATGTAGATCTCTGCCTGCTCGCCCGGCTGCATCAGACCGACGCACTGTGGTCGGAAACGCTGTCGTGGGTGGCCACGGGGTCATTTTTCGGATTTTGGAATTTAGGAGTTTTATGGTTGCCGATGTGAAGAAAATTTTTCAGAGTGTTCTGAATGATTACTATTATCAAGCTAATTTGGTTGAAAGATGCACTTATTACTCATCAAAGTAAGGCGATGACGAAATGCAGAAGTAAGGCACTCGATGCATCTGCTAGATCCGAGTTTTTAACTTTGAATAATAAACGTCAAAACTTGGTCAGGCTAAAAATAATTCGTATCAAAATGTTCCTCATAATGTCAGCTTTAAGATGATTAGCGTTATGTGTATATTTGAATTTTGATAAAGGTATATAATCTGCGTTTTAATTACCCCTTTCATACATCCACCTTAAAAAACTAGTTGCTAACTTTGGATAGGCAAACAAAAAAGTGACGTTTCTGCCAATTAGCTTTTTTGTGGAAACATAGGTCAGGTAATTCTCCGTCATGGCCTGAAGAGAGCTAAGTGCGCAAATATGAGCAAAAATTTCCACAGTGTAAATTGTTCCGGGCCGCCCGCCACCCGGAACCGTCTGCCCGCCCGTCACCCGGCGCCTCCGCGGCTCGTCACGGCCCGCCGGCCGCCCGCGAGGTGCGGGGGACGCTTATCAGATGCTTCTCATGTCGTATTGCTCGCCTTTATGCACATTATCTTCATTGTAAGCTCATAGGTTTTCTTAACCTTACCCAGAATCACCCTTGGTCAAGGTCACCCATGCATAAACCATGCTCATATTGCACATGATTCGACATGCTATGATGAGAGGGGTACACTAATACAAACCACTGTGTTGATCTTCCTGCCGTCTGAATATATGAAAGAAACCCATTTTATCATGCGAACATTCAACGTGACCTTTTGTGACTTCTGGGGACATCAATTTTAACGAGGGTAGCAAATGGTAAGCAGCTGACAAAACTTATTTCACTCAGGGGCTCCGAATGACAATATGTATCTTTTTAGCCCGATTAGACGATTAGTCTGAGAAGAGGCTGGGTATTAGGCTGTGTCAGCCATCGCAGAACATGGTGCCCCTATGATTTTATCATGCCCCTCACGTCTAGGAACAATGCTGCACCATTCATGTTTTCTTAAGTTTAAGCTCCAGCCTGCTCGAAGCCGGAGAAAATAGGGGTATCTCTTAGCATCAGCACACTAGCGCCGCCCCGTGGCTGTATTGCAAACTAAGGGCTCAACCGTAATCGTCTGGCTTTAGATTAATTACTGATGGATACAAATAGCAATTAGTGAGTCTAACAGCATCCACTAGTTCTAGAAAGCTGCTAAAAATCATGCTGCACCTTCCATTTAGCTATGGTCTTTATATTATGATCCACCTCCTTTGGCTGATCTAGCTCCAGAACGGAGGCACAACTTCCCCTGTTAGGTACCTACCAGTCGGTGGCCAATGCTGCTTTCCCGAATAATAAACATGCAGGATTAAATCCTAACACATCTCAATTTCATTCAACTCCACTCTAAAAGCAAAAAGATGAGTTATTCGGAAGTTCCGAAGGCTGATCTTCAAATATCGAAATGCTTAAATAGATCTCGATTGGAAACAGCTGTCAGCCATATTCATCGTGATGACCAGAGCTTCAGTCGCTGATACAACACTGGCACAGTTGACGGGTACTACAATACGCCGGACAAGAAATGTCTGCTTCCCTTTCGTTCTTATAGACTGCCAAATTTGATCTCTGCATATGAGCTTTGCCACAGGGCATGCATTCGGAAATGTTTGGATTTAATATTGACCTTATAAGCATTGATTGGGAATAGATATAACGCATCATGACTTACATTCACATAGCAATGAATCCACGCTTGGTGTCATGTGAAGGCTCCGGCAGACTAAGCTATTGAATAAGACCCTTGCTATACCTGCTATTCGACTAAAGCGTGCCTTCCTATCGACTAAATGCAATTCATATCCCTCCCATTAACTCATTGAGTGCTATAAACAGTTTTAAGCCACGAACACAGTTCCAAAGAAATGTCGCAATGGATCGGACAGGAAAACAAAACGGCTGGCGGCTTCATCGCCCTGGGAAAGTGCAGATGCCTGAGCCACTGCAGCTGCATTGGGGATAACCGCGTGCCGGTCAAGATACCTTTACGCGTGCCGGTAGCCGAGGACAGACTCCTCAAGGACCAGAGAGGATCTCGATGGATGTTTTTGGGCGGTGTTGACTAAAACGAAACGTTGAGACCTGTAGCAGCAGCGTGCCGGAGGATGATACTGAACGAGAATGAGCGGCCGGCGGAGCGGGCATTCGTCAGGCTTGATAATACTGACCCGCCCAGCAGCGAGGCTGGACTATATCGTGAGGGCAGCGTGTTCAGAAGCGTCGTTTTTAATCTCCGGATCCTCAGACAGCTGCATAAAGGTGCGGTGAATGAGAGCTCGGATAGTGAGGACATTTCAGTCGACAGTGAGCGCGCTCCTGACGTCAATTGGGACATCGATAATACGTATCGTGCCCTCATTGCCAGAGAAACTATCCACAACCTAAGCTCTGGCTAGCTGCTGCTCTACCGGCTCGCCAGAGACGTCCAACTTTGGCAGCATGAACAGTTTCGTAGAAACTGCTATGGCAAATTAACGATAAAAACCGCAGCACAATGCCTACCGGTGCCTCCCCGAGACGGTTTTGCTAGCGATGGCCTCAGATTGGGAGCCCAAGCTGCGCGATCGGGTCTCGCTGGCTATCCAGAGGCGCCGGTAGCAACCTCAGATGAAAGTTTGGCTGATAAGTGCTCCCGGGTGTTAAAATCGACGCAACTGACTTTACTGAGCTCTTCGGCTGGGATAGAACGCCCATCACCGATCCTCCGCTCGCCATGAGCCTCAGTGACGAAGCCATCGAGAGGATTCGGAGCGTCCCGCTGAAAGTTGGAACTTCTCATGGACAATAGAGAGTATGGATGCCTCGGAAATGCTCGGTGAGATTCAGCGTCGCGGGTATGGCTGCAGCCGCCTCATACATCGCCAGCAGCTGTCAGCCATGGTGTCGTGGGCTTCAGCGCACCAAGAGGCAGGATTTGGTTCCCTGCCCTAGCTGAAGCCTAGCTCATTACCCTTTCCCCTCCGATGTCATATGACCTCAGCTGTTGGTGCGTCCTTAAACCCCAAAAATCTCACTATGGCGCGTATTTGGGTGCCTTTGTTTCAAGGGCCATTCTCTCAAAAGACGACCTGAGTACGTACCTAGTTTTGCTGTCAGAAGCTTTGAAATATACTAAGAGCTGCTAATATTCTCTAGAAACTCTTCTAGAGGTCTTAAGTGTATCATAAGCTTGCCAAAGCTTAGGCAAGTGCTTAGTTCAGGATATTTCCGCTTGGCGGCGCTAGTGTTCCAAAATGGTAAAGGTATGGGGAAATACACTTTGGCTCGGAGCAGGCTGGGGATTTCAGGTACGAAAAATATAACAATGTAGAACTGTTTCTGTATCTATAGGGCATGATAAAATCATAGGGGCAATGTGTTGTGAGACAAAAACCCTTCCAATGACACAGCCTACTGGGTATGCCTTTCTGAATGCGGAGCCAGCACACCTGACCAGGTCGTTAGGGGTCGGGTTAGGCCAATTCATTTGCTTAACACACGCACCGGAGGGGGGCCTCGGAGACTCCCTCACGTATGTTTCCGAGGTGGCGAAGAACAGCTCGTAGAGCCAAAAAACGATATTTGGCCACATTCGAGAGAATCTAACGGCACATCGATCGAAGATATAAAAAAATCGGCCGAAAATGTAGTGACGTATTGGCTTTCAAAGTCAGACCTGCATTTTGACATTGCCAAAATCGCGCGATAGGACCAGTTCGCTTGCATTGGATACCGAGAGGTGACGTCATAACGTCATATAACCGGGATAATGTGTCAAGGTCACCTCACATGAATGTATAGGTTAACCCTTGCCCCGGTGGCGGGTACGAGCCACCTTCGCCCTAGTGGGGGGCTAAAAAGACCCCCCACGATCTCAAAAACTAAAAGAGCTAGAAAAAAGCGCAAAACGACAATCGAAAGCTCTTCCAAAATGATATCGAAAATAATTCGGTCATTTTTCTTGTCAGGTCAATATCAAGGTCACCAGCGGTCAAAATAGGTCAAAATCGCTAATATGAGGTGTACTAAGAAAACCTCATATATCTCAGAAACTATGATAGAAACATTTTTCTAACACCATTCGAAAGCTCTTGAGATGCACTTTCATTACAGTGGCATTAATTTTCGTGCCAGGTCAAAGCCTAGGGAGCTAAAGGTCACTAAATATTGGGCATATTCTTGGGAATGTCCATAGCCACCCATGCAAAAGGGCGTTTACTTTTTCGCTAAGCTTCCAAACCAAACAAGGTACAGCCTTAGTTTATGCACCACTGCAATCCTCTCGTCAATACGAATCGAATGATATATGATATTGCTATGCCAGGTCAAATTTAAGAATTTGACCTGACCCAGGTCAACAGTCTGACCCAACTTGACCTGGTATAGTCATGATGTATATCATTTTATTTCCAGTGACTATACAAACACCTCGTTGACAAAATAAAAGCTCTATCTTAGTTTATTCAAAATTTATAGAGAAAAACACCAAAAATGCTTATTTGACCTAAGGTGACCTTTTAAAAGTCACAAGTCAAAATTTTTGGCATCAGCTTCAGAAATGGGCTAAGAGCAAGTCGCAACCGATGTTTGATGCTGATTCCATCCATACTTACTGAGAAAAGCTCCTTTCGTGATTTTCCCCATGTATTTACAATGGGGAGGTCATGCTCTGCAAATGACCTTAGGTCACCAATATAAAAAAATCCCGGAACAAATGTTGTAGCTCCTGGTAGGCCCAATACGTGGTATGAGTTTCAACTTGATCAATTAACCCTTCTTTTAGTTATGCGGTCCTAAGTATTTTTGAGGTGAGGTCACTTCACCTGGCCTGATGACCTGACCTGATATGACCTTGACCCAAAATTTTCAGGGAAGATGTAAAAATGATGAAGGAACAGCTAGACAAAGTTTGGCGGCGCTGCACGCCGCCGTTTTTTGGTCACTTCGGGAAAAACCCTAGGGGGTCTAAAAGACCCCCCACCCGGGCGAAGGTTAAGGTTAAAGGTCACAGGTCAGGGTCATATCAGAATTTTCAAGGTTATTGACCCCAGCGCTTCCGTTCAAATAACGTTACCCGGTCGGACGTGTATTATGCTATGAAGTCATAGTTAAGGTACCTGAATGTAAAGATCAAGGTCAAAGGTCAAGGTTAAAGGTCATTTTTAAAGGTCAATCATCATTTGCCACCAAACACTGGCAATAGTGTTAGTCAAAGTGTACAGTATCGGTAGTATACCATATTGTGACCTCATAGGTCATTGACCTTGGATGACCTTGACCCCAAAATTGTAGCAAAGCTTCTTTGCGACCTTCCCTCTATGACCCTGGTCTGTCTTTAGCATATTCCCGTCATTTTCCCGCTTAATAACGGTATTTCCCAATAGGTCCCCAGCATGGCCAATATTTGACGTTTATGACATTGTTTGACCTTGAAGATATTGACCTAGGTCAATGAAAATTGGTCATAATTTAGATCACCATAGCCCCCACCCACCCCCCCGAACAGTTTTTCTGCGTATCTTAGTTTCCGAGATCTTAGAGGGGGCCTACCAGGCCCCTACAGTGCGCTTTAGTGCCAGACCCCTCTCCAGTGCGGGTGTTAGGTGAATCACCTTAAGTATACTTCTCTCATTGCAATTGATTTAGCATGATCTGTTGAAAATTTGGGGTGAATCGGTTCGGCCGTTTCAGCGTTAGCAAGATGAACATGAACAAAAACCTCGGTGGCCATCCGTGAGGCCGTTTCCGACCACTGTGCGACTTGTCCAGTAGGGTGGAGTGAAAATTCTAAATTATTTGGATCGTTCCTTAACATTGTTTTTCTATTGCGCTAGGCCTTATGAAACTCAGAAAGTGAAAGAATTTTGGAAATCGGACTACGGGAACATGAGCAATATCGAGCATTTATACATGGATGTTTCAGAAACTTTTGGCGTTGCAGTCTCCATTGGAAATCTTTGGTGCTAGCGTACGGTGGTTTACCGGCTGGTTGTTAGAGCAGATTACGTGCGTTTTGAAGCGTGGGAATCACCCTCAACACATGCAAGAGGTGAAAATAGATCCCAGCTAGTGGATAGGTATATTTCAGCTGCAGTAGCGGCTGCAAGAGGGGAGCAAGGGGCTCAAACCTCCTCCCCGAAATATCTTGAGTGCCTCTAGTAGATGCATAGCTGGAGGCTGTCCGAGGTAGTGACGGGGGCGGCCCGAGCCCCTAGCCCCGCCCCCAAATATGGTCCTGGATCTACCACTTTTCTGTTGTGTATTAGACGTGTGCGAGACTCACCAAAGAATCTCTTTTAAGGCGAGTGCCAATGGCAACTGTAGTTGCCTGAGGCTAAGTTACCGGAAGCTGGCATGAGTTGCCACGGCATACCACCGGAGCAACGACCACTATCCCAGACGATATGGCAGATTAATTTGCCACCAGGTGCTCACAGCTTTCATGTTCAGTGCACACCTTAGCGAGATATCCGCAAATTGGAGGAATGATAAAGGTAAAGTTTGGCGCCGAGACAAGTTACCGCTCGCAACTCATTAGTCACTACAACATTTTCGCTGGTTTGGATTGTGACACACCCAAACACTGGGAAAAGACGGGGAAGGCAATATCAAGTGATCTTGCGTCGAGACAGTTTGCAAAACCTACCAGGTCGTTGGAAATTCAAATCGACATCTCTTTTCTTTTCAGTATCTACACGGAAGGTGCTACTTCTGTGCCGTCGCTCTAAAAAAGCGAGAGCAGAAGTATTTCTTCGACTTCCTAAGTATCTTTTTCAAACCGAAAATGCCGAGGAATAGGAGTAGACGACTCAGGTAAGAACTATGGAACAGAGATCTGATTGGCCCATCGGCCGAGCTTCCCGTTTCAGAGCTTCCAACGTTGAGGGATGTCTTGCGGAAAGGTCGACTGATGGAAGAGAGATCAGCGGATTGGAGTGAAAAAATAGCATGTGGGATTTGCGAGAAAAATGACTCCTGATATGTATCGGCACTGCAATTAAAGGGAATGTGGTACCTTTATAACGTGATTTTAACTGAGGTAGCTAATTTGTAAAGGATGCCGGAAAACCCGGTATTCAATATATAATTTGTCTTGAAACTCTAAGCTTCCGTGAATAAAAGCTAAGAACCTGCCTGAAATGTAACTCAAATCTACCCCAGCCAGGCGAACACAGTTGTCAGCTGTTGGTGTGACGATAGCGCTGACGCCACGGTGAGTAATCAGCCAATTGAAGCCCTTGAAGCCTATTGGATATGGTAGTAGTTGCCATATCATGACGTCATCGGCAGGCAGAGGTTTATTTTTCACCCTAGAGGAGCATTTTAAAATCAAAATATTGAGCTCATTGTACATTTTTTCAGAGAAATCAAGGACGTTTTTATGATTTTCGGCTAAAAATGCCCCTATATACACTACATTCGTGGAACCAATGTTTACATTCTCTTTAAACTAGTGACCGAGGTGTTACGTTCCGTGCTAGGGTTTGAGAGGCGCGACGGGTACATTAAGGCGGGGATCAAGTTTCACGAACTGATGCCAACATCTTATACGAAGTATGACATGAACCTATCCATGAAAAAAATCGGTCGAGTGATTGCTGTGTCTTGTAATCGTACTAAATTCACCGTCAATCCGTCACTACCTCGGAAAGCCTCCAGCCATGCATTTACTATAGGCACTCAGACATTTCGGGGAATGGGTTTAAGCCCCTGCCCCCTCCCTCTTACATCCGCCACTGCAACCAAAATATACCAATCCACTTGTTGGGATCTATATTCCACCTTCAACATGTGTTTGGGGTGATCCCCACGCTTCAAAACGCACATGATCTGCTCTAACAGCTAGCGCTTAAACCACCGTACACTAGCACAAAAGATTTCCAATAGAGACTGCAACGCCAAAAGTTTCTGAAACATCCATGCATAAATGCTCGATATTGCTCATGTTCCCGTGGTCCGATTTCCAAAAATAATTCACTTCTGAGTTTCATAAAGCCTAGCACAATATAAAAACAATGTTAAGGAAAGATCCATATAGTTTGAATTTTTTCACTCCACCCTAATGTCCAGTCTCGGGCCACTCACCGCGGGTCCATGTAGATCTCTGCCTGCTCGCCCGGCTGCATCAGACCGACGTCCATGTCCAGTCCGGTCCTACTCACCGCGGGTCCATGTAGATCTCTGCCTGCTCGCCCGGCTGCATCAGACCGACGTCCATGTCCAGTCCCGTCCTACTCACCGCGGGTCCATGTAGATCTCTGCCTGCTCGCCCGGCTGCATCAGACCGACGGCCACGTCCAGTCCCGTCACCACCTCGCCGTCACCCAGGCCAAACGTCAGCTTCTCCGGCTGGCCGCGCACCTCCGCTCCTGACTCCGCCAGCCGGGCAGACTGCCGAACCGTCACCACCTGGCTGCGCTGGGGACGGTCCTCCCGACCGCCGGTACCGCGCCTCACCACCTGCAGACGGGCAATCACCACCTCTGGGGTTGGGGGCAGTCACCACCTCTGGAGCTGGGGGCAGTCACCACCTCTGGGGTTGGGGGGGGGCAGTCAGCACCTGAGGGATAAGGAGCAGCCTGGGGGTAACAGTGGTCACCAGCTAATTGAACGAGCATTCACAAGTATTGTACGGCGATTCTCACTTCATTGGTTCTCCATCTGGAGTGCCTTGTATCGTTCATGTCAAAAAGCTAGCGTAATGCCATCCTGTCATTAGAAATATTGAAGGTAGGACATCGTTAATAAAAACAAACAAAAAGCCCTGAAACCCTGTCCTTCCAGGAGCTGTTTGACGTAGTAGCAGATGCAATAGAGCCAACACGTGTGCCCGAACTATCACACCAACTGACCTTCTTTTTGAGCTGTCCGTTTCCGACGATGTCCAGCCAGCCAAGCTCGTCCGTGTCGGGGTCACATTCGCTGTACTCCAGGTCCCGCTGCAGCTTGGCGTCTTGTTTGGCCCTCTCCAGAGTGTCGGAGACCACAGAGCGGGCCAGCTGCTCCACGTCCGTCATCTCGGGTCCGATCGGCTGTGACATCGGCGTGGCTGGCTCCGGTTCCACCTCGCAGCCGGAGTCGTCGCCCGGCGTCTCCTCCAGCACCGCTGCGTTGGGAGGTGGCGCTTCCGTTGACCTTGGCGGGGGCTCCGATGGCTCTTTGGCGTCATCCGCAGACGGGGCAGGTCCATGTGAGGGTGCGTTATAAACGGGATCTGAGGAAGAGAGCTTGGCCGGCTCAGAATGAGCTTCAGGAGCAGGGATGACAGCCTCTGCATGTGTGTGCGGGGCTGAAGGCACTGAACCAGACTCCTCTGCAGTCTTTTCCTCAAGCATGTCTTTGTCATCCACATTGGGCTCTCCTACAGCTGCTGGCATTGGAGATGGAGGTGAGGCATCAGTGCCTGCAGGATCCTCTTGTTTAGGAGAGTCCTTCAGTGGACTGGAGCTAAGATGGTCTGGGTTGACACTGGCCGACAATGCATCACCATCCAAATGCTGGTTCACAGACTCGCTTGTCTGACCAGCTGAGGCACTTGTTTCCACCACATCTGAAGCAACAGAGGCAACAGCTGCTACCTTTCCCAGAACATCTTGTGAATGGTCCACCTCTAGTGCATCTTGGGAGAGAGATGGCGAAGTCTTTATGTCTTGGTGATTTCCAACTGATCCAAACTCAGCCATTTTTTGCAAACTTTTCAACAAAGGGCGTCTGAAAAGTGAAACGGAATGTTATTTCATACGGAATAATAACCAATTTTACCTAGCACGGGCCTTCTGCGCATGTCCAGCGGAACACTTAGACTCCATGATATACCAAAGTAACTAGATGTGATGTGTGCATGTGCTATGGTTTCTTGGATGTGGGATTGGCTTCTTCTAATGCGTTTCGTCAGAAATATGACTGCTAAGCTCTCATGGAATATACAAGAGATCATCATCATGCTTTGGATTTGACGGCGGGTGTCACAGACAGCCACACACACGGACGGCCAAGACCAGACTGTATTTGTCAGAAGTGAGCGCTCGGTCCACACCCCACGGCAGGGGCGCGCTCAGGTCAACACCTTACACTGTCCCCTCTGACCTTTGAAATCAACAATAACACCTTACATGTTCAGCGTTTTCAGCTTTACATATACGATAATTGGAGAGGCATATGCGTTGGCCACGCTCCACGCTCACATGATACACGCTCCATGCAACGCAACAAAACACCACGCCTCATCACACCTGTCCTAAACGTCTCTTTCTACAACTGGTTTAACGTACTTTACGTGTGTAGAATACACCCTACCAGTTCTGGGATTCATGTATTCTAAATGGCGCCTGCTGAGCCACCTCACAACGAGGAACACCGGAGACCACGGCGAAGCCATCTTCCGAGAAATGCCTGGCGGATAACTGAAATTTCTAACTCTGATTTGGTCACCAGGCTTAATGTTTGGCTCCCTAGCCCTCTGCCTACGATCATACTGTGCCTTTTGTTCCCTTTGCGCCGATAACAGTTTTTCATTTGCACGTTTTAATGTCCAAGATAGAAGTCGTAGCTGTTCTTGAACATAGTCGTCTGAGTACATGTGTTTTTCCAGAGGACTGACTATTCTGCATGTGAACTACATCAATAACGAGCACTTCACCTGGACTTGTGGGTGGCTGTGGAAGCAAAGGAGGAGATGGTGACCCGCGTTCATCCTTTTTTCCGCTGCAACGAACACAGCTGGCTACGTAATTTTGGCAATCTTTCCGAAGACCGACATACCAAATGAGCTGAGACAGTGACTCATACAGCTTCAGCCAGCCGCAATGTGCCCCCGTGGCAGTGTCGTGATACCTATGCAACATCTCAAAGCGTTTGGCAACCGGCCAAACGACTTGTGTTGTCCCGCTATCAGAAACACGGCGGCATAGAATTCCGTTCACTAAAAGAAAGTTCTTGGGGTCTTCACGCTTTAATGACGTTAGACAGTATTTTGGCCACTTCTCTTTCTGAATCTTAAAAACCAATGCACGGCAGAATCTATCGTGCTTTTGATACCAAATCAAAGAGGAACTCTCAATGTTGCAGTCACCGATAACATCAACAACAGAATTTGCCTCTACAACACCAGTAAAATGCTCCTTGGCCGATTTTGGTTGTTGGATTCCGGCGTCCGGTGGCCGATCATCCGGGCTGACCTCTGTGACCGAGGCATCCGCGGACCTTTCAACCATTGTGATTGTTTCAACCATTGTGGCCGATTGTGATTTTTCGACTCCTGCATCCGGCAGCTGTTCACCCGGGCTGGCCTCTGTGGCCGAGGCATCCGCGGACCTTCCAACCAAAACACATGGCTCTACTCGACTTTCCTTTGGGAAAATTCCTCCCACAGGCTCCCCTCTTTGGGTCCCAGAATCAACACATCTGGCAGAGGCACTGCTTGCCGTTGGGACGATTCCTCCCACCGGCTCTCCGCCCCGCGTCTCCGAATGAACACGTGACCTGTCTCCGGCCACGGGCAGTGGGCCATGCTGGCCCCTTGAGTCAGCGAATTGTGTCACTGGTGGAACTCTGCATTTAGCAGATACTTCCTCCACGCTGCAGTCGCTGGGTCCAGTTTCCACCAGCGTTTCCTTATCCACCTCAGAGCTGTTCTCGCACAGTCGAGACAGAAAATCAACGTGTTCCATCTCCGATGCTCGCTTATGTTCAACAACGAAACAGAACTGCCCGACAAATGACCTCCATCGTGCCAAACGTGGATTGAGATCATCCTGGTTGGACAATATTTTTAGAGCACTTCTACAATCGCATCGCCAGGTAAACTCGGCTCCAGCCAAATATTTGCAGAAACGTCTCAGTCCTTGGATGAAACTATATACCTCTAACTCGTAAATGGACCATTTCCTCTGGTGCTTGTTATATTTACTACTGCTGTACGGAATGATTTTCTCCTCATTGCCTTGACTTGTGCCAAAATTTGTCCGGATCCAGAGATGCTACTGTCCGAATAGACAATGAACCTATCACCTTGTCTCGGATAAGCCAACACGGGGCTGGATATCAAAGCCTCTCGAAGCGTGAAAAAAGCAATGTCAAGTCCTTCGTTCCAGTAAAACGTCGGTGAGTTGGACAGATCTGCCAGAGGTGCAGCAGTCGCTGCAAAAGACGGAATGAATTTTCTGAACCATGAGAGAAAACCGTACAATTTCTTCGCCTCTTTGATGTTACGTGGCGGCTGCAGATCTTGTATGCACTGAATGCGTTCTGGTAAAATGGAAATCCTGTCAGGTGTTATTTCATGACCCAGGTAATTTAATCGCGAAACACCAAAGCTGCATTTTTGGGGAGATAGCTTAAATCCTGCTTCCCTCAGTCTACCCAACACCGTCTGAAGCAGCTTGTAATGCGTGTCAAGACTATCACTCACAAGCAAAATGTCATCACAGTATATGTGAACTCCTTTTAAATCACCTAGTACTTTGTACATAACCTTATTCAAAAACCAGCTCGACTGCTTGCAACCCATGACCATGCGTTTTGGGTACCAATTTTTGCCAAGCGCATGGAATGCACAAATATTGCTAGATTCCGGTGTGAGGTGCAAATTCCAGAAAGCGTGTTTGACGTCCAAAGAACTGGCAACCTTCCATCCGTGCAGAGAAAACAAAAAATCATCAATGGATGGAAAAACAAACTTCTGTCAAGAAGGCACTTATTCACACTCCGCAAATCCTACACGAGATGAAATTCACGAGCAACGCCGTCACGATGGCTGGATTTCGGAAGAAGCAAGATTGGGAAATTCCAGTCGGATGGGGGCCCTTCTTCAATAATACCGCAGTCCCGTAGTTCATCTAACTGGGCCTTAAGCTGAGGCTCTCGAGCCCATGGGACTGGATATGGGCGTGCAAACTGTGGCTTTGTACCTGGCTCCAATTCCAAATCAACTGATTCCCCGTTGTATGAACCTACATCCGCGTAACCTGTCGAAAATACATCAGGATACGACTGTAACAGTGATGCCAACTTCTCCCGATGCGATCCTGTCACCTGGCCACCTACCGAAAAGTGCGAGAGAACCTCCTCTGCCGTAGCGCCTAAGAAACGGCTGTCATCCGCCGACACCGCGTGACTGCCGACGGCCGGACTCGGCCGGCACTCTGACTGCTTGGCGTCCCCGCCCCTTTCTGCCGATACTGAGTTGACGGTGGTCATGTTTATAGAGCGATTATCAAGATTCAGAGATTGCCCGTTGTCCCTAACTGTGAAAGGCTCTACAAAACCAACGACACTCCGTCTGTGGAAAGTAACTAATTTATCAGTCCTATTGCGTATATATAAAGGAATTTCACGGTATGAAAATGGCTTGAAAACTACATCTTGAATTTCAATGTGATCAGAACATCGACCTATCAACAAATATTCACTGTCGCAATCCAACAATTGGTCGATTTTGACATTTAAACACATCGCAGATTGGGCTGGCACTGAAAGTGGCTTACATATTCTGATCTTTATTCTAGAATTCGTCTCAGAAGGGGAACAATCAATTACCGCAGTGCTCGCTTGAAAGTAATCAAAACCCAAAATGAGATCATGAGATAAATTCTCAACAACAGAACAAGTCCACTCGCATGACGAAGATCCGCACATTTCAATATTCAGACAACAAGTTCCCACAGTGTTCAATTTATGTCCTGATGCTGATATCAGGCGAACAGGCTCTCCCAGCTCGATATTCGGAGCGATTGTACCCAACACCTTAGAATCGATGAGCGTCGTTTGGCTTCCAGAATCCACCAGACAGTCTCTTACCTGGAAACCATTAATCCGACACTGTACGATTGGGAGGGATTTTATAGCCTGCCCGCCGACCAGCCGTTTGGGCACTGTCGTTTCAAATGCCCCCAGCCTCTGCATGACCAGCAACGGGGCAGCCTGTCACCGCCACTGCGCGCTTCATCCGTTGCTTCTCGGTCGCTGCGCCCGCCGACCCCGTCTGCTGCTCTGGTCGCGGCCGGGCCCGCACCCGGCGATCGGTGATTGGCTCCGGCGTCCGAGTGGGCGGGGAGCCGGCACGCCGAAATCTCAGTGGTGTGTTCGCTCGAGCCGGTGATGTCCGCCGACCTCGGGTGTGTCCGCCGCTGAATCGGCGAGGGGACGCATCACGGCGGATAGGCGAGGCCCAACGGACGCCCCCGGCGCCGTGGGCGTCATGTCTCCAGGGTTGCTCCAAAGATGGCTCCGCAGAGTCGTCCAACAAAGATTCCTCTCTGACGAGCTCATTGATACCCTCTTCAAAAGTCGTGACTTTTAGCCGAGACAAGAGTTTCGTTTCCTGCGCATTCAGACCCACCAGAAAATGTCTAAAGAGGGCCGCGTTATAGGCCGTCAGGCTCACCTTTTTCATGTGTCCATCACTGGTGAATAATTCAGGACAGGCCTGTCTTACAAGGAGACGCACCTTCTGGCCATATTCCTGGGCTGTTAGTCCTCCCTTCACCAGCCGAGACAGCTGGATAGCAGCCTGATCTGGAGTGGGCCGCGAAGAGAAGCGATCCGTGAGCAGCTGGGCTATCTCAGCGACGGTCACCCCGCCTTGGCGCTCTTCTAGCTCGTTCACGGCAGCCAAAGCTCGGCCGGTACAGCATGCCGCGATGATGGGAGCCAGGTTGTCACCCGCGATGCCACCCAGCCGAGCCAAACGACGGCACTGCACAATGAAGTCCTCCGATGAGCTGGATCCATCGTAGAATGGGAAATCGGACACTGCAATCTTCAAAAGCGGTGTTGCACCGAGTTCGCCATCCTGCTGTACGGCAGCTGTCTGCAACTTAACACCGACCGGTGTGCCAGGCATTCTTCTATCCCACCGTTGCCACCATGTCACAGACAGCCACACACACGGACGGCCAAGACCAGACTGTATTTGTCAGAAGTGAGCGCTCAGTCCACACCCCACGGCAGGGGCGCCCTCAGGTCAACACCTTGCAGCGGGCCGACGGCAATGGTCACTTTGCGCCCATGGCTAAGTCGAATAAAACAAACGATGTTGATTCCGGCATAAAAGAAAGTGACAGGGAATGTTCTACGTCGGGAGTTCCACGAAACAGCGCAAAAGAGACAAAACTTTAAAAGGGCACGCGCAGGATGTGTGTGTAACCCCATTGTTTTGTGGTTTTAGGGCGCTTCAGCGTCTAGGCTATATCGCTATGTGTGACCCGCCGGGTCTACCACCCCCCGACGGGATGACGCAGAGCTCCACCAGATGGCGCAGGCTGTCGGAGGCCCGCACCAGTGGGGCCAGCACCATTCTCCCCAGCGGAACTGACGGCGCTGGCGCAGGTGGCAGACTATCCGTCCTCCGAACTCTGAACGCCTCTCCAGCTCCGGGTGCCGAGGCAGAAAACCCTGCTGTTCGGTCAGCGGAGGTGCAGTCCGGCAAGGTTACATTTGGCGCCACGGCCCGGTCGAAATCATGTTGTGGATCCATCTCTATGATGCGCCGTCCCCAGGTCTGAGCTCGAGTGAGGGAACAGCTGCTGGGGTCACAAAGAACATCCGAGTGACCACGGGATCGACTAGTGGCCGAGGCAGAAACGCTGTCGTTAGGGGAGTGCACTAAATTCGAAATCTTCAGATCTGTAACACTGCTGAACCAATAAATATTCACCGCTCCAACGTTCTGTGGGACCAGCCTTACCCAGAGTGGAGCAGCGAAAGTACAGTGTGTTCTTTCTGACGGCAGCGTCCAGATACTTCATTACATAGAAAACCTTATACCAATTATGTGACTTATGTTAAGCTCGTTATCCTGCGCTGCATCATTTCCAAAACACGGTAACGTAAGTAGGCCCGGTCGTACATACGTTAAGCCCCTTTCGGAGAAGATGAAGCTTCGTTTCAAATCCAGGTCTACTGTTATCTATGCTGATAATTATCGCAGCAGGGCTGTCGTGTATCCGAAGGCTGATAGAGAAAAGCTGTAGTTCCACTTGCGAACGCATCGTTCAACACTGGAAAGCAGGCATGGTTCACTGCAGAGGAGACGGTGCTCTCGGTCGCTTGGGGAAGAGGTCCTTGAAGCAGCCCCAATCACCGGGCAGCAGCATGTTGTCCGTGGGGTCACTGTCACTGTATGCAGCTCTGACCAGCAGGAGCGTGTGCACTTGCAGGCCGCAAGATGTGGCTAGAGCTAAATCACACTGAGGAACGCTCAACAAGCCAGGTAGGCCCAAAGACTAATTCAGCAAGCGCTGCAACAAGAGTTCATTATACAATACAGTACAGTACCACGAGGGCCCTATGACGATTGATCCACCTATCCATGTTCCAGCAAGTAGTGCACCTAGTGGAAGACAGAGACTATGATGCAGTTGGCTGGGATGACCAGTGCTCTATCTGGTCGCCCAAGTCATCACTGGTACAAGGGGCTGTTCACATATGAATTCAGACAAATTTGGGGGTGTTTGGACCCCCTTCCTCTTGTCAGTTATTGTCAGAAAATGCCTGACCTTCCCCCTTCATTAGAAATCACTAGAAATTGCCAGACCTCCCATAAAAGGGAGATACGCGAAAAAAATTTATTGGCTATATCAAAAGGTTACAAAAAGTTGTTTCAGAAGTCCTATTCTCATTTTTGCGAATTCGGCCTGCAAATGCCTTAAAATTGCTCTCAAAGTCAACATTTCTAGACGACTTTACCGGTACACCTCATATCGATGTATATGACGTACACACGGCTAAGGCTATCAATTTCTCTAAGAATTAGGTCATATCTATCCTAAACAGTGATGTAGAGCTTTGGGCTACTACAGAAAAAATTACTTTAGAAAAACAACATTCCAAAATTCTTTTGAAATAGAAATATAGGGCTTAAAAGAAATCACAATTAACCAATCAGAAGTCTAGGTATTCTCAAACCGGGGTCACGTGACATATCTGACACAAAAGTTTTGTCAATCTGGGGCCGAAGCAGAAAATGACTCAAGACCCGAGGTAAGAAACCGCTGAAGACTTGAGTAATTATGTTTTTTTCGTTTCTAGGGCAAACTAATTCATTTTGTAGTTTTCGAAAGCTTTTTAAAATTAATTCAAATACAAATACAGGAGAACAGACATTTGTACTATAAAAAACATTACTTTTCAACTTTAAATAGTTTTCGAAAAGTAAGTGATGAGTATGGGCATGGGTAAGTGTTGGACGTTTTATCGAAACTGTTAACCTATTTCGATAATAAGTAAGTGGCCTCCCAAATTTTGCCGAAGATGCAAAAATAATTGATAGTTTCGTTATCAGGATTTTTCAAATAGCAAGAAACCACAATAATAATGTTTCGCGTATCTCCCTTTAAGAGCAACAGTCCTCAACATGAGCAAGCATGCAGAGACATCACAGAACTATAATGCTTGGGCAGTGCGGGCAGCTGGTAGCAGTGGATACTGGGTGTGACTTCTAAACATTGAAGTACCTACCTGCTTTTCAAATACCCAGAGCCTGCACAGTTGTCACTCAATAAAATCATTCCACGACAGCTGATGGTTTTTCTGTCCCACCATTGTAAACCACCAGAAAAAGCCCAATCTTTACTCACTTCGACCCCTCCTAAGCTAGTTGAGGTACAGCAAGGTTACAGGGTGCAGTTATTTTTCTTAAGGATTCTATAAATGCTACTGAGGGTAAATAAGTATTCATGATGCAACCATATGAAACACCTCTGGATCAAACTTATGCTAAAGGGAGGGATATGCTGATAAACAACATCCCTTTAAACCAGTTGACACAGTTACTGTGTCCTGGGCCTGTTGGTATTTTAGAGTCAGGATCATAACCAAATGAAATAGACTCCCTATACCTGAGCACCATTCACCAGCACATTCAATGCAAGGCTTGACAACCACTAATTCGAACACAGATTTACTACAGATGCTTTTTAATAAGTATCAAATTTGAAGGGTGTGTGTTTGTGCGTGTTGCTGGTATTGTGTATCACAGTATTAATAATATACATGTGAGGATTCAAGCGACCCTTTAAATTCCAATATATGTTAAGCAGTATTGTATCAAATTTTAGCTTAAATAATATGGTGGCTGCCAGACAGAGCAAGCTGTGATGTGTACCTTCGTAGCCCTGCTGAGTGTGCTGCCGTGGGGATGGAAGTTTTATCTCTGTTTCTTTGTATTTTTACCAGCATGTGTATGCTGAATCCATACATATATTGACACTTTTTTATACAAACTACATACACTCTAGTATACACAAAGTGGCTCATAATGCTGAAACATGTAATGTAACCTTATCAGAAAAAAATCAATTGAGGCTGTTGCACGCTTTACACTTGTGTTGTTGCACTGCTTTTTCTGCCGATGGGTTTAAACATCAAGCTTTGCCGTGCCGATGCCCCCGATGGGCCCGCGCCGGGGTTTTATAAAAGCGCGTGCTAATACGTGTATGCTTATGTATCGTTTTACTGCAACTATATCATGTATGGACAAAGAGCCAGCCCTCCAACATACCAATGTCATCTCCCCAAAAAACACACACAATTCTCCTGCCCTCCCTCTTTTGAAACCATACACGTGTATTGAGGCCACACAGGTTGGACACTAAAAGGCCGGACCCCGAAGGGAAGGCCGGGCCCCCGACGCGGCGCGCCTAAATTACGCCGGGGGAGCCCAGAAAATTGGACAAGCATCGACAAAAATATAAACACTAGGAACACTAAAACAACACAGACAGTCAAACGCACGCAGTTTTACAACCATCGGGTAAAAGAGCACAACCTGGGCACACGCAGGCCAAGCCAGACGCAGTCGCCAATGCGGTCTAACTTATTTACCGCGGTGGGTCGCATCAGCGAGCGTTCACCACACGCACGCCACCAATCTCGGTACGGACGCTCCCGCCAGGCCGGCACCCAGCACCGCCGCATGTCCCCACCACCCGTGCCCGCCGCGCGAGGCTCACACGGACGTCGCCATCGCGGCGATCCTCCGCTAGCGAGGGCCAGAGCACCGGCGCATCTCCACCGCCGGCCGGGCTCGCCCGGGCACCACCACCGCAACCGCCGGGTGCAGAGACACGGGCCCCAACAGCCCACAGGGCCGCCCGACGCGTCCGGCCCGCGGCCGCAGGGCGAGGACCGGCCATAGGCCGGCGCAGCGCCACCGCCTCCAACATACAGATGTCCTGGGGGTTAAGATCATGTGTAAGACGGAAGTACGGACGTGGTTTTTTTATAGACCGATTAGTTGAACGCAGAGGTATGTTAATAATGAAAACAGCACACTCGGGGGAAGAGGAGGGGCAACAGCAGTGCCGGAGGCTGGCCTGTTCGAACACTTATTGATGCCAATCTAAACATTTGGTGAGAGCTGCATTCGGTTACATATTTTGTATGTTGCTTAGCTATAACCAGATTACAGGATACTGATGATCAGTTTTTTTATTTTCTGCTTAATTTCATACTTAACTTAGATTTCATACGAGAGCTTAGGTCTGCACTGCCCCAAGGTAGTACCCAACAGTACGTGCGGTAGTCTGATTTTCTACATATCATGTATTCAATTCAACCTTGTAAATTTAACCTTGCTAATAGGTATCAATATACATTTTGGTAATAACTGTTTTAAAGAAGCGTTTGTTTAGTGGAATATCATCCAGATTTCTAATTTTAGTACCTACAGTCCTATTCCATACTCTAGGGGCTGACACAAAGAAAGATAATTTCTTGTACATGGTGGGTGCAAAGGGAACTTGGAAGTGCTGCAATTGTCTTATGTTATGTCTCACAGGATTTTGATTGGCCAGCAAAATTCGGTCAGACAGAGGACTTGGAAGGGAATTTTTGAGGTAGCTATGGAGTATGAAGAACTTTGAAGGCTCAACTTGGTCTTTGAGTTTAAGGATTTTATACTTTTTGAATAAAGGGTTTGTGTGTGCCAGGCGGTCAGTTTTGTCAATGTTACGGACAATTTTCTTTTGTAGTAACATTAATTTGTTCAGTTTATATTCAAAGGTACTTCCCCATACAGGTAGACAGTAGTTTAAATAAGGAAGTATGAGTGAGTTATACAGCAGGAGGGTGTGACCTGGATTGAAAATATGTTGTGATCTTCTTATTAGACCTATGGATAGTCTGGATAGTGTGTTTTCAACATTTCGTATATGTGCCGACCACCTCAGATCCTCGCTGATTGTGAGTCCGAGATATTTGGTAGAGAATTTTCTTTGTATGGCTACATTGTTTAATTTAATGTCTATGTCGCATAGACAGGTTGCAGAAAATAGTTGATAGATTGATTTATTTATGTTCAGAGAGAGCCGGTTACAACGGAGCTAGGTTGCGACTTCAGTGAGACTATCACTTATGTCCATGTCGCATAGACGGGTTGCAGAAAATAGTTGATAGATTGATTTATTTATGTTCAGAGAGAGCCGGTTACAACGGAGCCAGGTTGCGACTTCAGTGAGACTATCACTTATGGTTGCTACAAGGGATGTTTTATTTTCAGCTGTATAGAGAAGGGCCGTATTGTCCGCAAAGAGGTAGAATTTTGGAATTGACAAACTTTTATGGATATCATTAATGTAGAGCAGAAAGAGAAGCGGGCCTAGGATACTACCTTGTGGAACTCCCATGGGAATCTGATTTGCAGTTGACAACATCACACCATTGAATTTGACATATTGAGTACGATTTGCAAGGTAAGACTTGAAGAAGTGGAGAGAGGTGTCTTGGATACTATAATGGCTTAATTTTGACAACAAAATTTCATGATTTACCATGTCAGAAAGCTTTACTAAAATCTAAATAGACGGCTACAGATAAGTTTTTCGAAGCCATGGCGTTGGTAACATCATCATAGAGCAGGGCAATGGGCATAAATGTACTGTGTTTTTTCCGAAAGCCAAACTGGTTTTTGTAGACAATAGAGAACACGTTAAGGTATTTGATAATTTGGCCGTAGGCAATTTTCTCCAGGACTTTAGAAAGCATTGGTAAGATTGAAATTGGTCGATAATTTGTCAACGATGAACGGTCTCCTGATTTGAAGATGGGAATGACTACAGCAATTTTGAATTCGTCCGGAAACACTCCCTGCAATAGGCACAGATTGAAAAGGTGGGTCAGGTGAGGAGATATGGTTGGTGAAATTAATTTAAGAATTTTGGCACTGACACCGTCATAACCAGCTCCCTTGTTGCTGAGGGAAGATATGATCTGTTGTACTATAGGCATGGTAATTGGATGGAATTGAAATCTTCAGTGCACTTCGATCGTACCAAGGTAGCTGCAGGGATCTGAGGTGGACCGTGGAAGCGCAGCATCAAGAGTGGTACCAATTGTAGAAAAGAACTTGTTAAATTGACCTGCTATTTTTTGGGGTCACTCTCAGACCCGTTCTGAAAAGTAAACACTTCTGGGAGATCCTTTTTGATTTTATTTTTCTGCATCAGGCTGAGCAGTATGTCCCAAAGTTTTTTTCAGGTCATCTTTCTCTTCTTCTAATTTCCGCTGGAAGTAAAGTTTTCTCGCATTTCGGATTACACCGGTTATTATATTCTTGTAAGATTTATATCTTGATTTGTCAGCGTTATTTTTTGACCGAATGAAAATTTGGTAAAGATCAGCCTTTCTGTTTATACATTTTAGAAGACTATGTGAAATCCATGGGCAAATAGGAACGGTTCGGTGACTTTTCTTTTTAATTGAAAGTTTCACTATTTCTTCAGCGAGGGCTGACTGTATAACATTTGCCGCATGGACAGGGTCGTTTAAAGTGAGAAAATTATCTAGCCTGAAGAGTAAATTTTGTTTTAACACTTCAATCTTCCTAAAATCAAAGGCAACATATGTTTTTTTGATAGGCTGAGAAGTTTTTATAGTTGATTTAAGTTCAAGTGTAATTGGAAGATGTCACTTAGGTCTGAAGTTAGTACTGAGGAAGATTCTATAATAGAAAGGTCATTCATTACAGAAGAAATTATCGATCAGAGTTTGTGATTCCGAACAGACACAAGACAGAAGTCACAAATACAAATCGCTAATACAAGCGGTGCGTAACAAACTAAGGGTGCTTAAGGGTGTGTTATAAACATGGGAGCCCTAGTAGCACTAGTATCAACGGTCCAAGTTTCCTACCAAGTGCCTACTAGAAGCTCACGGTAAATTGTTTCAAACTTGCGTAAAACAAAATATTTACAATGTTTTCTTAACTTAATTATACTAAAGAAGAATATTATAGACAAATTAACTCTTTATGTTGTATTATAACGTTTCAATTGAAAATAGTATGTTTTTTTGAAGATCCAGTATATTCTAGACTGGTATAATGCTAGATTTGCCAGATTTGCTATTTGTGCGCAACTGAGGCATACCTTTATGCATCTGAACTAGAGGTGGGACTTTTTGGAAAAAGCTGGTCCCTGTCTCGGTCCCAGCCAACATTTCTTGGTCCCAGCCTAGTCCCAGCGAGAAAGATGTGGTCCCAGCCTGGTCCCGGCAGCCTTTTTCCCACTTATTGGCTTTTAACATACTAATTATTGTGGATTAAGAGCCAAACATATTAAGCAAATTTATATCACCATTATATAAACAAATCAACATAAAGTATGAACTATAGCTTTAAGAAATCCTTACCTACTATCATGAAAAATGGCCACAATTATCTGACAATATTCTCTGAGGAAACGTTTGCATGTTAAACCCTTAAAAGGTACCTAAGAAATTATACATCAATCCAAATTCAAGCTGTATCACACCTCCCTTCAGTCCATCCATAAACATTGAATCAATAAGCTTACCTAAGTTTTATCAGGGAAGGTCAGGACACAAATACCTTCAAGAGCTTTAAGATCAAATCACCAAAGCACAGGAGCAATTTGACATATCACTTTTGCAGTTGCCATGTGACTACAGGACTGTTTTTGGCTGTTTATGAAGCATTATGCGAGTTGATACACTGGATGAAGGAACTGACGATTAATGTTTTACATACCTAGGTAGTTCTCCAAAAATAATTAGGTAAGCACCCACCTTCCTTCCTTCTTTCCTTCCTTCCCGACAACCAGCCCACTCTATTACTAGTGTCTCTATTGCTTTGCTACTACTCTATTGCCTTGCCCGACAACCAGCCCAAGGCCCAGGGCATGGACATGAGCTATTTCCTCTAAAATTCGGATTTTTCCCGACCCTCTAGTCTCAGTGCCTTAGAGGATTTTTGTCGAAAAATTTAACATGTGATTTCAATGGGAGATTCTGCAAGGGTTTGCGGGAAGGCAAACTGAACAGAAATGGTGATGTTTTTATGAATAAATTTTCTCATTTGAGTTTCAAAATTTATTGAGCCATCCACCTGAGATACTTTTTTGCGTGAAAATGGGCATTTTTTTAGAAAAACTACGATGAAAATCGCAATAATTCCTCCAGAAACGCGTTTCGAACGTGGCGCAATCGTTTCGATTAAAAACAGTGTGAAACCGTGTGAACAGTGTGAAGAACCGTGCCCAAGGCCTTGCAGCCAACCAACACACACACACAAACAATAGGGATAATGTCCATGTATGGATTTCCAAATATGGAGGCCAAGTGTAGGTCTGTTGCAAAGCAAAGCTAGTAGCAAAAAATTCTTCTTTGATTCGTGTTAAAACGGCTTTCAATTATTTTAAACAAATCTAACTTTATTATCAATACCAATAACAATATTTGCTGTTAAAAGACAAAAGAATTTACAGCAGCCCCAGACGGCGCATTAAAGACAAATAGTACATTATCACGTATAGTAAGAAATTAAAGGGAAAGTTTACTGAATTATCACATGGCTTTTAATTGACCCCGGTCACGCTCACCAGCGGCGCTAGTATGCCCTCCAAGATGGCCGCGAAAGAGGGACTCCAAAAGGTAAACGTCAGTGGGCCCCGGGAATAGCATGGTAAGCGGTAAATTATACGTGTTTTATGTTTGGTATGTGGCAGCGGCTTATAAACAGCCACTGCGGAAGGCAGAGAAGAATGCAAATTCGAAAAATTTTTGGTCCCAAGGAGCAAAGCTTGTAGTCAGCATCAGGTTGAAGTTTGCTGCCCCCCCCCCACTTCTTTGCCGGTGGCGACGCTTGTGTTTGGAAACGCATTTTCCATCTTACATTCAAACTGGAATTTCAGACGGCTTAAAACAAATAAAGGCGTATATCTACCGAATTATTTCAAGATGTCAGTTTTCCGGGCTAAAAAGGAATGCAGCCACAGGCGGATCCAGGGGGACGGCAAAGTGGGCACATGCCCCATAGGCAGATCCAGGGGGCAAAGGGGGTATGTGCCCACCACCATCGACCCTCGGCGCCCCCTGAAATGGCCACGCCCCCTGAAATTTCCCTTCCCACCACCATCCCCCTCCCAGGATACGAAAGTCGGCTTCCACCGATAGGGTTTCCCGGTTAAGAATGGTGCGCCGCCCCCCGGGAAGGTGCCCCCTGATCGGCAATCCTGGATCCGCCTATGATGACGGCCCAAGGATTAAGGCTTACTCCTGCTAGAAGCAGGCTTAAGGGAGTGGAAGGAGGCATAAGCGGAACTGGAGATTGCCTCACAGCCAGTCTGCAAAGTATGGCAGCAGGCCAGACAAGTCGCACCAGCCATCTAAAGTTCTCGCACCACCAGGCTCCAAAAATTCGCACCAATATGCCACATACCAGGGGAAAAATGCACCCATTTCTACCCCTACAATGCAATGCTACCTCAATCATTAGTCAGTTAAGGACTTTTTATAAGGCACCTCCTGTGTCTTAATGGCCATTCAGCCATTATTTGTTTAGTTTAAGTGTCACTAACCTCGAAAATTCGCACCAGGTTGATAAAGTTCGCACCACTCGGTCCTGTCTCCAAGGGAACTCGCACGGACGAGATCTCGTCGAAAATGCCATACTTTGCACACTGGCCTCACAGCCGCTTACCAGGTGGATGTCAATGGAAGTCAGATGGCTGAAAATGTCTGCAACAGACAGCAGCATTTGAGCCCATTCCCAATTATCAGATTCGACTTCCACTGCTTGGACAGCACCTTATCATGAGGAAACTTGTGAAAGCTGAGACTTGGACACTTTCTTCGGAAGGATACACACTGAGGAACGCAGCAGTTCTGATTGGATGCAATGGTTATCCGTCTGACTTTCATTTTCTTTGAACTTTCCAAGATTATAACAAACAAGAAAATAACGCCAGTCTTCAATATTCACGTCCACCCAACATGAACTTCACTTTTTCAGAGCAACGAGTTCACCACGACTGAAAATAAACGTTCAAAATCTATACCACGTTCAACAATGCGCCGAATATGAAGCAGCCACGCCAGACGTCAGTCCCTCTACTGGCGTTTTCAAAAAATCCGCCAGGTGCCAACACTTTCGATGACCGGGGCCAATACTTTTTAGCCTTGAGGCTACTAAAGCTTGTGCTTCTGCTTGGTTGAATTTTTCTTCAAAGACAGTAGTGGCGCACACTTGTTTTTTATCTTTATTATTCTTCTTGTTGTTGTCTACGACAACGAAGCGTGGTGCCGTCACTTAGAGATACGGTTTGGACACGACGTCAGCTGATTCTCCAGATTTCTAGCCGGCCGAAATCTGGCAGCATTTGGTAGCCCTCAGTCGGATTGGCCTCTCTCATCGAAAGTGTTGGCACCTGGTGGATTTTTTTGGAAACGCCAGGAGAGGGACTGCCGTCTGGCGTGGCTGCTTCATATCCGGCGCATTTTTAAACAAACTTTGGTTTCTACACGGTTCCTATGGTAACGGATTTTCAGTCGTGGTAAACTCGCGAAAGAGCGTGGTTATACGTGACGTTGGTTGGACGTGAATATTGAAGACTGGCGTTATTTTCTTGTTTGTTATAATCCTGGAAAGTTCAAAGAAAATGGAGAAGAGACGGATAACCATTAGATCCAATCAGAACTGCTGTGTTCCTCAGTGTGTGTCCTTCCGAAGAAAGTGTCGGTCTCAGCTTTCACAAGTTTCCTCAGGATAAGGTGCTGTCTAAGCAGTGGAAGTTGAAACTGAGAATTGGGAAGAAGATAGGCTCAAATGCTGCTGTCTGTTGCAGAAATTTTCAGCCATCTGACTTCCATTCACATCCACCTGGTAAGCGGCTGTGAGGCCAGTGTACAGAGTATGGCATTTTCGACGAGATCTCGTCGGTGCGAGTGCCCTTGGAGACAGGACCGAGTGGTGCGAATTTTATCAACCTGGTGCGAATTTGCGAGGTTAGTGACACTTAAAATAAACAAATAATGGCTGAATGGGTATTAACCCGCGCCCCACCGGGGGTCCAGCGCCACCTTCGCCCCACCGGGGGCCATCGATGGCCCCCCTCTAACTCCGAAAATATGGGCGTTAGCGCAAATCTGCAAAGTGCAATAGAAAGCTCGCGTGAATTCAGTAAGAAATTACTTCACATTTTTTAGTGCTCAGGTCAATGGTTTGACCTCCAGAGGTCAAATTAGGTCAAGATCGGCTATTTTCACTCAAATATGCAATGCTTAAGCAAACTGGGCATAACTCTTATGTCATTAGAGCTATTAAGGTCTGGTAAAGTACATTTGATAGGAAATTGTCAGTACTTTTTCCGCTATGTTAAACGTAAAGACCTGCCGCCAGTGGTTTGACCTCCAGAGGTCACCTCGTGACCTAAGATGACCTGAGGTCACGAAAGGTCATAAAGTGACCTTGCCGTATATCAAATGAAAGCCAATGACGAGACAAACACGATGGTGTTTGTTTCAGCGCTCTAGCTTATACAGGTCAAAAGTTATTGTAAAAATACTGTTTTTGACCCCTGGTGACCTTGGATGACCTTGGAGAGGTCAAAGGGCAAATATGGCCCCTGGAATCCGTGAAAGGGTGTCCAAGAACGCTTTTCTGATCAAGCTGAGCATTTTCAATCGCTTTTGTGACTTTTAGATCATAAGACAGCTTTTCCCATGTTTTTTTTCACACGCCGGCCGACTGAGGCGAGTCCGGCGTCGGGCTAGGCTGGTGCTTGGTTGATGGTGAAGCATAGGGTCTCATCAATCATTCTATCATAATACATCATACATGGACAAAAAAACATATGTGGGCCCATAACTTCAATCAAACATATTATTATAATTGGTTAGTTTTTTCCGTCATTTTATTTGTTTTGTTAGGCACGTTTTGGATGATCTGTCTGCTCATTTTATTTTGTATTGCTTCTCTTTTTTGTTTTTCTGCTTTGTTTTTGTGTTATTTCTACTGACCAGCATTATTATTTGTCCTAATCTCATAACATACTAATATCACAACATACTCACTTTGTGCTGTACTGTATAACTATTGCTTGCCTCTCTCATGTTTATTATCTGCTGTTCATGTCCTTTGCTTCTCTTCACCTGTCTATATGGAAAATGAAATAAAAAGTTGATTGATTGATTGATTTTTCAATGGGAGAGGTCACCTCGTGACCTGACCTCAGGGCACGAAATCGAAAAATCCCGGATATACACCTTGTAGACCCCGGAGGGGCCATACAGTCTAGGAAGTTTCAAATCGATCGACTTCGAAATGTAGCTCTTACAGAGCTCTAAAGTTGAAGTGAGGTGACCTTGGTTGACCTCGTCTGGTGACCTGACCTTGGGTGACCCGAGGTAAAAAATTTCAGGGATGGTGGCAAAATGATGCAGTGAGAGGTAGAGCCCTCAACCGCGAGCCCTCAAGAGGCACTGCTGCGCCTCTTCGTTTTTCTGCTATCCCAGAAAAACCTTAGGGGGCCATCGATGGCCCCCGGTGGGGCGAGGGTTAAGACATAGGAGGGCCTTATAAAAAGCCCCTAATTAACTGACTAATGATTGAGGTTGCATTGCATTGCAGGGGTAGGAATGGGTGCATTTTTCCCTGGTATGTGGCATATTGGTGTGAATTTTTGGAGGATGGTGGTGCGAGAATTTTAGATGGCTGGTGCGACTCGTCTGGCCTGCTGCCATACTTTGCAGACTGGCTGTGGGGCAATCTCCAGTTCCGCTTATGCCTCCTTCCACTCCCTTGAGCCTGCTTCTAGCAGGAGTAGGCCTTTATCCTTGGGCCGTCATCAAAGGCGGATCCAGGATTGCCGATCGGGGGCACCTTCCCGGGAGGCGAGGCGCCATTCTTGACCGAGAAAACCTATCGGATGGGAGCAAAACCCTATCGGTGGGAGCCGACTTTCGCATCCTGGGGTGGGGGGGGGTAGGAGGCGAAATTTCAGGGGGCGTGGCCATTTCAGGGGGCGCCGAGGGTCAATGGCGGGGGCACATACTCACTTTGCCCCCTGGATCTGCCTATGGGGCACATGCCCACTTTGCTGTCCCCTTGGATCCGCCTATGGCTGCATTCCTTTTTAGCCCAGGAAACTGACATATTGAAATAATTCGGTAGATATACGCCATTATTCGTTTCAAGCTGCCTGGAAAAACGTATTCCCAGGCAGCTGCTAGAAGAACTTCCACACCACCACCACCACGGATGACCCCGGAGGAGGTCATTCGACGCCTGACCATTGCGGACTTCGTCCATTTGGCAGGTAGTATGGGGCTGGTCATCTCTGGTCAGCCCGCCGCCTCGGCAGAGGAGGAAAAAATGTGTCGACTGTCTCCTACCAACTTTTTGCAGGCACGATCTGCCTCCTCGACATTTTTTGTAAATATCCTGCACATTTACGTCAAAATTAGCGATCATAAGACGGCAGAGAACATGTTAATTCTTCAGGCATGAAATTTGATACTACTGGTCAAATTTGCTTTCAAAATATCACACAGTGTTCTGAACTCTTCAGACACTTACCCCAAAACCGTACTGTGTTGCTACAAGGGACAGCGACTGCAGACTAAGCCCATTGCACCACAAACAATGGCAGCAATGCAGCATTAAAAAAATTGCTGTTTGTGTCCTTGACTGGTTTTGTGTGTGCCTAACTCATGTTGGTGAGTAGAAAAAAATGTTTAGTGGCAGAGGCAGTGACTACCAGAATTAAACTGGTGCAGTGAATCTCTTCTAGAATTAAACAGGTGCATTAAATCAATCTTTCATATAATCTAAATCCAAACAGCCCCTCCAAGTATAGCAAACATGGTATGACACAATATTTGGGTGCAACATGACTTTGAAAAGCAGTGGGTTCAAACTGTAAAAGAAGCTTTCACTTTTTCATCAATGTGTGCCCCTGGTTGATTCTAAGGTGAAGAATTTATCTTGTTGAGCAGAGAAAATATTGATTGGCAGAGGCACTGACTGCAAGAATTAAGCTGGTGCAGTGAATTCATTCTTCACATCAGCTATATCGAATTTATTCTAAATAGAAGTGCCCATCAAATATGTCAAACATGTCTCAACAAAATATTTGTGCTGAATGACTGAACATTAATGCTCTCCAACTGAGATGCCTTCAATTTTTTCATCCCAATCCAGGTAAATATCATCTTTATAAATACCCCTTCTGAACAGACAAGGATACTGATTTATTTCTAGACAGTTTCTACTCCTATAACTACTGATCAAACATGAAGTTACAGCTTTAGTTGGGGGATAACGGAGTGCCTCTGGGAGGTCATGGCCTAATTATGCTTGCCTTCTAGATCCTTGCCTAGTAGATACAGTAGGCTAGACAAGTCACACTAGCTTTGCAGAAAAATTGCACCACCACACAACAAACTAGGGAAGTGAAATGCACTGACCCTTCCCTTAAGGAGAAAAATACAGAACTAATATTTTTGATCTTCCCTGAATTTTCCCTTTTCTAAAACTTCTTTATTGGCTCTCTCTTATCACCCTTTTCCCCCAAACCTTGCACAAGTGACCAATTTATATTCCAAAAATTTCACAACTCACACTGGTCTTGGCACATACACACATACACAGGGTCTGGTTAATGGTGCCAAACTTTGCAGACTGGCTGATTACTTTGGGACTATTCAAGCTGTAGAAGAGAACCGGTTTATGGAATAAAAAAAAACAAATACCAATCACGCCTTTCTCCAGAATTAGATGGCATTACTATAAGTGAATAGTTAGATGTCCATTTTATTGAAATGGATTTCATGGACATGATACATCACCTGAACCAGGAGAATGTGCTTACTCTGCTCTTACATAAAATCAAGCGGATTCCAGAACAAAAGCAAGGCAAGCAGCATGAAGTAGATGAATGTGCGTCTTTTGCTAGATGAAAATTGCTTCTTCGTGCAATTAATAATTTACTTATTACAGCAGCACAGCACATACCTACATTTTCACTCAGGTATCTAATCCTAGGTACCTAGGTAATCTTCCATATGCTATTTTGAAGAACTAGCCAGCACCTACAAGTTGTTTTCTATTTTTCAAACTTGCTCAGCTTGCTTATAGGCAGTAATCCAGGATTCCCAATGACCACCAGAACCAAAAGCAGCATTGGCAAGTTTTACAGGAAAATTTTTGCCTTCCATTTCAGCAAAATACTCATAATTGTGTAGCTTGTTAGATTAATTACAATAAACTGTCTGATGATGGTGTTTGTGCACTAAAGGCCTAGATTATACAAATTCACTTAGTACCTAAGCAGACAGACTACAAAGGGAAAAACAACTAAACATTGGCAAGCTGGATGGGAGGGCTGCTGTGCTTGGTCCACTGATGTGTCTTGAAATTTTGAAGCTCACCATTAAACTTGCAATCTCCATAATCTAATCTGGCACGTTTCCTTGATGGAGGTGTCATGACCCTTTCCAGTGGTCGGCACTCATGAATGGACCCACGTCCAAAATAAAACGAACTTTATCTAAAAAACAATAAAATCGATTTCTTTTCCTTCTGCTACTAATGCTTTTCTTCTTCCCTTCCTCTCATCTTTGACAGACACAATCCTGCGCCACCGCCATAAAATAACAAACTTCAAACTGGAATCCACACATTTCAGACCCTCCTGCCAGATTACAGAGAAACTTCACCGAGAAAGGGCTGGTAGGGGTTTTCCTTCCCTGTCAAAAAGAGACAGTTCAGGAGACAGACGTAACCGCACGAGTCAAGCTTGAAGCAATGGGGCTGGAAGTGGAGCAGCCAGCGAAGACAAGATTTTCCTGCGCGGGAAACCTTTCCCCTACCGGAGGGTTTTTTTAAGGAAACCTCTCCCGGTATTTCGAGGTGCAAATCTATGGTCCACTGGAGCCCATTAAAAGTGCAAATATTAGGTGCTACGTTACTAATTAAGATGGTGTTGTAGTTTGAGGAAAGAAAGTAGGCAGAGAAACAAAGAGTGACCTGTGGGCAGTGTTCCTCCAATTACCTGGACATTCCATATACTTTATATTGTCCAGCTGTCTCCTCCAATGCTTAGAATCTGTCTCCTACTATACGTCCAGAAAGACAAGGTTTTCCACCTCTGCGCCTCGGCTCCCGGGCCAGCGGCGGTACCTCCTCCACAGCCCTCTCCTGTGGGGGCTGAGCCACGGGAGCGAGACGTCGCTTCTGCTCCCATCTCCCCGCCCCTGGCACCTGCTGGAGGTGGGGAACTGGGGAAAGCCCCTGCCCCTGACCACCAGCGAGTTGCTCCTGCTGGTGAGTCGGAGCCGGCACCTGGTGCCCCTCCCGAACCCGGACCCCCTTCGGATGCCGGGAGGGGGGGTGGACGGTGGTGGGACGAGGGGGCAAACACTTCCCCACGGGGCGGCGTCGACCACCGTCCCCTATTGTACCTCCTTCGGGTGGTGCTCTCGAAGTGTCCCCCACCACACCAGCGTCGCAGCCGCCCAACCCAACACCATCCGTGGCGGCTGTGCGCAGGAACTTCGAGCCGGCAGCGCGAGGGCGATCGCCCACTAAGCGCCCGGCTACTGGTACCCCTCCGGATCAGCCCCAGACATCCAGAGCGCGTGGATCCTCCCTGGAGACTTCCAGAGGAGGAAGCCACTCACGCCAAATGTACACTGGGCCCACCCCTGGAACGGGGAAAAGGGGCCAAGGGGTGACTGTCACTCACTGGAGGTAGGTTTCGTAAGCCTTCCCACTAACCCGAAAGGGCCGCTTCGATAGATAATTCATAATGAACGCGAACACAATAATGCAATGGAATTGCCGAGGCCTCCGTTCAAATTTTTCAGATTTCCAACATATGTTGTCAGAATATAAACCACTAATAATATGTTTACAAGAAACAAAACTGTCCCCTAACTCAAATATAAAAATCAAGAACTATAAGGCATTTAGAAAAGAAGTTTTCAGTTCAACAATCGCATACGGAGGAGTACTGGTGGCGGTCCACCACTCCGCCCCCTGCTATAGTATTCCATTAAACACCCCATTGCAAGCCGTTGCCGCCCGGGTTGATCTGGGTCGAACAAAACTAACTGTGTGTTCCATAACCCTACCACCAAGTGGCATTATTGATATATCTTCTCTAAACAATGTTTTTGATCAGCTTCCCACCCCTATTGTTCTATTAGGCGATTTCAACGCTCATAATCTCGTTTGGGGGAAGCTACCGGCCGCACCTGTCCCCGCAGCCGCACCATCGAGCGCTTTCTGCACCTAAACTCTCTATGTCTGTTAAATTCAGGCAGCGCCACCCATATAACCCTACCCTCTGGCTCCCTCTCCTCCATTGACCTTTCCATCTGTTCTCCCTCTCTCCTCATCCAGTTCCAGTGGAGGGTTCTTGACGAGCCCTACTGTAGCGATCATTTCCCTGTCCTCATCAGTTTGACCTTACCAGGTGCAGCGACATCCACGACCCCCCAGGTGGAACCACAAGCGTGCAGACTGGCTGGGCTTTGAGGCTGCGTGCGGTACGGTGACTCCTCCCTCGGAGGCCTCGGGAACTGAAGCTATCGAACAATTCAACAAAATGATTCTAACAGCCGCTAAATATTGTATACCAATTACGCGAGGATAGCCGAAGCACACCGCCGTGCCTTGGTGGTCCATGGAATGTAAACCTGCGATTCTAAAACGGAAGCGGTTTTTTCGGATTTATAACAAACACACCACAAATAGAAACCTCATCAGTTACATGCGCGCGAGAGCCATGAAGCTTGGCGGACTGTCCTCAACTCAAAACGAAGGTGGTGGGTCAATTATGTGACCACAGTAAACCGCTTCATACCATCTACACAGGTGTGGAGCCGCGTCCAGTGTATCCAGGGCAAGCGACGATCTGTACCTACGCCAGTCCTCACTTTAAACGGGAAAAATCACTGACCCAAAGAATGTAGCTGACCTCATGGCAAAAGCCTTTCGAGACCGTTGTAGCAACGCCTCCCAAAGTCAATATTTCTTACGACACCGACTAATTCAAGAGCGCAGGCCAATAAACTTCGGAAACGGCAATTCAGCATTGTACAATTTCACTTTCTCCATGGAGGAGCTGGAAGCGGCATTAAAAAATATCAAGAGTGTGGCCCACTGGCAGTGATGGAATAACCAATCAAATGATATTACATCTTCCTGCACAATCACTTTTATCTCTGCTGGATATTTTCAATAGTATGTGGGAGAACAACGACTTTCCAGAACAGTGGCGGGAATCGATTGTTGTCCCTATCCAGAAGCTGGGAAAACCGGGAGACTCGCCCGAGGACTTCCGTCCTCCCTCACTGACGTCAAGTGTTTCCAAATTATTTGAGAGAATGATAAGTGTGCGGCTCATGTGGTTCCTCGAAAGTAATGGTCTCCTATCCGACGTGCAGTGTGGCTTCCGCCAGGGTAGAAGCACCCTCGACCACCTCATTAGACTCGATGCGGCAGTTAGGGAAGGCTTAGTGAACAAACAACACACAGTCGCTGTTTTCTTTGACGTTGAGCGAGCGTATGCTTTGACTTGGAGGTACGGAATTTTAAAAAGCTCTTTGGAATGGGAGTTCGAGGCCATCTGGGCTGGTTTATTCTTAACTTTTTTGAAGGACAGGCGTTTCAGATTTCGGGTCGGACCCTTTCTGTCGGAGCAGCACATGCAGGAGCAGGGTACCACACAAGGCAGCGTTTTGTCCGTAGCATTGTTTGCGGTGATGGTAAATGATATAGGGGACACTCTGCCGCCCAATGTATCCCGTGCTATCTTTGTAGACGATTTTTCTATATGGGTCACCACGTCTTCCACTTCCACAGCACAGAGGCAGCTACAACTATGCCTTGACCGACTGCAGCGTTGGAGCGAAAAGAACGGACTGACCTTTTCGACAGCAAAAAAACAAGTGCATGCATTTCTGTACCCGGCGGAGAGTCTGTGAGGATCCTGTTTTAAAGATCGGAGGACAACAGATAGAAGTAGTTGAACAGACACGCTTTCTCGGTTTAGTACTTGACCACCGACTCACCTATGTTCCGCATCTCAGGGAGCTAAGGGAGAGATGCTTTAGCTGCCTCAATATTCTCAAGGTTTAACTCGCATGACGTATGGCTCCGATAGGAAAACACTGTTGACACTGTATAGATCCCTAATTAGATCAAAGCTAGAATATGCGAGTGCGGTATATGACGGTGCGACAGAAGGATCAAAGCGAATGCTGCATATGATCCAAAATCAGGCCCTGAGAATTATAAGTGGTGCATTCCGCGTTTCACCCGTTTCAAATATGCTCACAGAAATGCACGAAATGCCGCTGGATTTACGCCGCAGGTACGTCTCAATGCGATATGCATTAAAACTCAAACAGAATCCCGAACACCCTGCTTACGACACCTTCTTTAACAACGCTAACCTGAGGCAAATAGATAATGGCTCTCGTGCATCCACTCGACACCCCGGAATTAGAGTCCGTGCGTGGCTTCAGGAGGCTGGTGTTGATCCAGAGGGCGTCGAGTCGATACAGCTGCCTGCTGCTGAGCCATGGCGGACTTCCAGGGTCTTTATAGACACGCAGCTCCTGGGGCTGACCAGAGACCTGATGCCAGAGGCAGTTCGACAAAGTTTTCTGGAATACTGCTCAGATACGTACCCAAACCACACATTATTTTTTACGGATGGATCGAAGAGTGTTGATGGAACTGGATGTGCATTCGTCAGTGCTGATGTTGAAAGACGTTTCACACTACCACCGATGGCCTCGGTTTTTACAGCGGAGTTGTATGCGATATTTCGATGTATGGACCGGGTTTTACGTTTGAGAACGAACCGATGCGTAATTTTTAGTGACTCACTATCATCTTTACAATCACTTCAAGCTTCTAACCGTGGCCCATCGAGCTCATACCTTTTACCTCTCATTAGAGAGACGATACATAAAGCTATGAGCCGGGGAAAGCATGTAACGCTTGTGTGGGTGCCGAGCCACTGTGGGATTTCTGGTAACGAGAGGATGGACGGTGCAGCCAAAGACGCGGCGAGAGGAGAGCCTCTTCGGGGAATAAAAGTCCCCTTTTTTACTTGTTTCCATACGTTAGGAATCACCTGACCGAGGTTTGGCAGCGTCGATGGGACGGCGATCCCAAGGGTAGGAGGCTCAGGGAACTGAAGCCCAGGCTGGGACTGTGGTCGTCTAGCAACGCGGGTTGCAGAAGGGAGGAAGTGATACTTTGTAGACTGCGCATTGGGCACACCCACTTTACACACTCTTACCTTTTAGCCAGTCACGTCCCACCGGAGTGTCCGCGTTGTGGTGGAAGACTTACAGTTAAACATGTGCTAATAGAATGCCGGGACTTTGAGATTGAGAGAGCCCGCTGTCTACCGGGATTTCCCACGCTAGACTGTCTCTTAGGAGAGCAACCCTCTGTTGATATCAGCAACATAATGCGCTATCTGAAAAGCATCGGGTTTAATACTATCTACTCGCCTTCGTAGTTGTTTAGGTTTTGTATGACTTGACCTGCTTGTGATTGCTAGGGCTGGCCCATTTTTTATGATGTTCTTCATCCACCTTTTATTCTACAGGCCATCTTTCTATTCTAGTTTTGTTCGGACGACTGCTAGCACTGTCGGAGTCTGGTATGAACCACGTTGTAAGTCTGTGTGCTTCTTATGTTTTGTTTCAATCTCTCCTTTGTTATGGGCGCAAAATGACCTTAGTAGTCGGCGCGCCCCTAAACACCAATAATGATGAAGAGTGCCCTGTCCTTTTTTGTGGGTTTATGACAACCAGTAGGGGTCGTTTTAGCCTCATATATGGCTTTTGTGGTATTTATTTGGCCATTTGGCCGCCCCGTTAGCTCAGTTGGTAGAGCGTTTGGTTCCGGCCCGCTGCTCAGAAACATGCAGTGGCGGTGCATGTTCAGATTTGGGATCGGTTCCCCTGAGACGCTCCGGCGCTCAATTGTTTACCCGATGTAGGTCGGCTGGCAACTGATTCGTGAGAGGGTGACCTGAGCGGGGCGGCCGTCCCTGTGCTTTTTGGGAGTTTCAACTTTGGCTTCTAAATTATCCCTTCATTGTGGGTGTTGCTCGTTCGGGTGGTAGGGTCGAGGTCTCCGTGACAAGTCCCTTGAGGACTTAAGTAAGATTCAGACTCCAGCAGCCGTACTGGGAAGAACTTGGACGAAATTTGTTTTAAAAAATCAGTGCAAATAAAATTTGACCCTTTTGGCCCTTTTTCAAATCCAGTTTGGTTTTTTCCGTGGAAAAAGACTCGCAGTGCTGGGCAGCATCTCTAGTCTTTCGAATATTAAATAAAAAATTGGGAGACATTTTTTAACACTAGCACGTCTAAATTGTATTAACGCCCCCCCCTCCCCCAAATGGGGTTTTGATCGCCCGAAGGCACTATAATG
Organism: Lepas anatifera; assembly: GCA_034440635.1. Taxonomy (NCBI): domain Eukaryota; kingdom Metazoa; phylum Arthropoda; class Thecostraca; family Lepadidae; genus Lepas; species Lepas anatifera. Next base: position 34,072 of record JAOTON010001188.1, on the reverse strand, counting down.
GCCAGCACAAGAAATGCCCCCCACTGAGTTTTTCTTTAAAAAAATGATCTGATTTGCTCTCCAGGGGGCGCCTTTCCTATCCAAGGGTGGTTGTTCTTTACAGAGGGGGCGCCTTTTCTCTCGGGGGAGGTGCCTTTTGCTGTCCAGGGGCCCGGATCCTTTACTCAGGGGGCGGGGGCGACTTTTGCCGTTCAGGGGTGCCTGTGCTAACCAGGGGCGCAAATGCTATCCCGGGGTGCCGTTGCTCTTCTTTAGGGGCGGTTCTGCCGTCCAGGGGTGCCTATGCTATCCAGAGGGTATCTTCTGTTCATGGGGCGCTTCTGCCATCTGGGGCGCCTTTAGTATCAAAGGGCGTATTTGCTGTTTTGGGGGCGCCTATACTATCCAGAGGGCGCTCCTGCTGTCCAGAGAGCTCCTTTGCTATTCAAGGGAGCTTATGATATCCAGAGCCTTTGCTCTATGGGGGGGGGCGCCTTTTGGTGTACAGGAGTGCCTGTGTTAACCAGAGAGCGCCTATGCTATCCAGGGGCGTCGTTATTCCTCAACTGGGGCGCCTTTTTCTGTCCAGGGGCGCCTCTGCTGTCTAGGGGGCGCCTTTGCTGTCCAGAGGAGCGCCTTTACTCAATGCGGGTGGGCGCCTTTTGCTGTCCAGGGCGCGGCTTTGAGTCATTGGGCGCCATTCATATTTGAAAGTGTATTTTATTTTACACAGAGGGTACTACTTCTTCAGAAAGGCAGTGTGTCTGATTTTCTCTTGACCGGCCGGGGGCGCCGGCCAAATCTGGGGGTGCCACCCAAATCCTTGGGGCGGCACCGGGCGAGGTCAAAACCAGGTGTGCAAAAATAGGTACACTTTTGTGCACCATATTTTTTTCAAGTGTCCCGCGGAATCTGCCGTCCCTGTCGCCGTTGCTCTCTGGAGGCGTCTTTTTCTCTCCAGGAGGCACCTCTGCTCTTCAGGTGGTGCATTTCTTATCCAAGGGTGCCTATCTATCCAGGAGAGGCGCCTTTTTCTCTACGGGGGCGCCTTTTGCTATCCAGGGGCGCCTCTGCTGTCTAGGGGATGCCTTTTGCTTTCCAGGGCGCAGCTTTGATGTCAGGAGGCATCATTCATATATGAAAATGTCTTTCTCACAGAGGATCCTACCTCTTCAGGTAGGCGGTGATTAGGCTTGCTTTTCTCTGACCGGCCGGGAGCGCCAGCCGAGGCCGGGGGAGGGGACGCCTTCCTGGACCAAGCCAAAACAAGTGGTGCAAAAGATACTTTTGCACCCCTTGAAAAAAATCAAGTGGTGCAACTACACCCCTTCCCCCTGGAATCCGCCGTCCCTGCTCTCACCAAGCCCGGTGCCGTTTCAAAAGGAACAGATGAACTTGAAAGATTGTTTCTCAATACTTTCTCAAGCCCAGGATGCACGGAAAGCGGCGCATCGATATGCAAATCAATTCTGAAAAAAATTATGGTGACATTTCATTTGCCAGTTCTATACGTGAGAGAGTATTATACCCAAACTTGGTAAATAGAAAGCTTTTGCTGTTTTCCCATCCATCGATAAAAATAATTTTAAAACCCCCTTCCCCTCCCCCGGTGACAGCGCCTGATGACAGTCACAGAAAAGGAGTTTTCACGTGCTGAATGTTTGCACGTTCACCCTTGAAAAAACCATCAGGATTTTCCTGGTGGTCTGGTGGTTTCTGATGGTTTCTGGTGGTCACTTTGATGATCTGGTGGTCTGCCTGGTGGTTTCTGGTGGTCATTCTGATGGTCTGGTGGTCTGCCTGGTGGTTTCTGGTGGTCATCCTGATGATCTGGTGGTCTGCCTAGTGGCTTCTGGTGGTAATTCCTGATGGTCTGGTGGTCTGCCTAGTGGCTTCTGGTGGTAATTCCTGATGGTCTGGTGGTCAGTGTCTGAAGGTCTGGTGGTTTCTGGTGGTCAATGTTTGATGGTCTGATGGTCACCCTGGTGGCCGGGTGGTCAGTATCTGAAGGTCTGATGGTTTCTGGTGGTCATCCTGAGGGTCTGGTGGTCTGCCTACTGGCTTCTAGTGGTAATTCCTGATGGTCTGGTGGTCAGTGTCTAATGGTCTGGTGGTTTCTGGTGGTCCATGTTTGATGGTCTGATGGTCACCCTGGTGGCCTGGTGGTCAGTATCTGAAGGTCTGATGGTTTCTGGTGGTCATCCTGAGGGTCTGGTAGCCCCGTCTGTACAATCTTGTTTATTAAAAAAAACTTAAGATGTATTCTTAAATCAAATACTTATGGTTCCAAATGCTTTATTTTCAAAAGAAGAAACGAAGAAGCGAATGGCTATGGGAGCTGGTAAGAGAGTTCGCTGTTTTGCTCTGCCGCGGAACGCCTCCACCCCTCTCGCGCCGCGGCTCGGGGGCGCGCTGCCGGCGCCGCGTCTCCCCTCCGCGCCCGACCGCGCCTCGGGCGGTTGCGCGGGAAGGGCTGTCTTTTGTATGGCCGCATTCCGTTGAGGTTGGCGGGGCAGTCAGTCGCAGAAGGAAACTGGTCGAGGTGGAGTGGTCATACTGTGACGAGGAGTCCGTAAGTTATGAGGATTTTTACTGCTGGGTGCATCGCTAATAGTAGGCCCTGACCGAACTGCGTTGCGTTGGTTAACAATATAAGGTAGGTTTTAAGACAGAATAGGGAAGGTGTGGAAAATGTGGCTCATTATTCGTGTGTTGCGGCCTCTGGCCGGGGCGGATGTGGGGTCGACGGTCGCTATCGGAATGCGAGGATCATCCCATATATAAACGATACACATTGTCTCCGACTGCTTTTACCGTGTGCGAGTGTTTTTTTACCGTTTTGCTGCATATTATTTTCTTCCACTCTCTTCCTGCCGCGGGATCTTTCTTACAATTTGTATGTAGCTACTGTTTTAACCTGATTGTGTTTTATTCTGAAATATTCTTGTATGGACGTAAAACCATACAATGCAGATACGACGCGAGGAGCTGTCACCCTATCAAACATCCGAGTTATTCTGCTTCAATGCAACGCATCTCCGGCCATAGGCGGATCCAGGATTGCCGATTGGGGGGGCACCTTCCGGGGGGGGCGCCACTTATGACCGGCAAAACCTATCAGGTGGGCGCCAAATCCTCTCGGTGGGCGCCGACTTTCGTATCCTGGGGGGGTGGGAAGCGACATTTTAGGGGGCGCCATCGACCTTTCAGGGGGCGTCGAGGGTCGATCGGAGGGGGGGCACGTGCCCCCCTTGCCCCCCTGGATCCGCCTATGTCTCCGGCGTGTGTGAGTATCCATTCGGGCCACGTTCGAATAACCCACCCAGACTTCCTTGATTTGACTGCTTGATTTTATTAAGAGAATTGTATTTTTGTTTGCAGTGGATCTGAAAAGCCTGGTTACGCCTCTGTTTGTGAAGGATCTATAAACATCCTGGTGATATTGTTCATATCGATGCGGTTTTCGTCTTCGACAGATACCTAAATGCTCACCGCGACTTCTGCTCACCGCGACTTCGTTAACACTGTCGTTAAAATACCCCGAGGTATGTACATGTTACGAAGGGGAGGGGGAATCTTTGGAAGACCACATGTAGTGGTTCGCTGGAAACCGCTGACCGCTGGAATCGCAGAATGCTGGAAGCCACCATACCACCGGAAAACGACCACCAGAAACCATCAGAAAACGACCACCAGAAACCATCCGAAAATGACCACCAGAAACCATCAGAAAACGACCACCAGAAACCATCAGAAATTGACCACCAGAAACCATCAGAAAACGACCACCAGAAACCATCAGACCACCAGAAACCACCAGGAAATGACCACCAGAAACCATCAGAAACTACCAGATACCATCAGAAACCACCAGAAACCATCAGGGACCACCAGACCATCAGAAACCATCAGCCGATCTGTTTTAATTTCCCACAAAAACCATCAGACCACCAGACCATCAGGAAATCCTGATGGTTTTTTTCAAGGGCAGTATTATCTTGCATCGCGTCTGATTCTGGCGAGAAATGTACCTATACGACCTCGTACAATACGTTTACGTTTTCCGGGATATTATGGATAAGACTCCCTGCGAGAGGAAGTTTCCGGAAATACATGGAAAGATTGCCGATGTCATTGTCCCGCAATTGGCGACTTCGATGACGTGATTTAGATCGTTCAGGATTGGGCAAACAGCATCTATCGTCCTGTTATCGATTAAAGTGTCGAAATATCCACTTCTGAAAATGATTGCAGGCATTTTTCCATTCCAATAATTCATTTGCACTCCAGCACAAGCTGTGGGTTTAAATCCTAATGGCCAGCTACTATGCTACCGCCCATACGCGATCTGGCCTATGGGCGGCAGACCATTCCAACCACATCGCTGCACCGCATACGTTGCGCCGGCGTAATGCCAGTACCCTCGTCCCGCCCGGCGCCCTGGCGCTCGCCGCGGCGCGGCCGCCAGGTAGTACGGGCCAGGCAGCAGGTGACGTAACGTCGCCCGCCGCGCAGATAGCCAGCTTGCAGCCACAAACAGCTCCGTCGACCTCGATTTCCGGTACAGGTGGCGCTAGCATACTTATTTTGTTGTGTTTCACTACATCTCTAAAATACATGCATGTCTCCTAAACATACTTTTATTGATCATAGATCTTTACCCTATGATTAAATATCATCATGTCGATATTTTTCATGAGCGTAATTTCCACAATTAATCTTGATTTTCTGTTTCGCCATACCTTAGCGCCATCTGCCGAGTTTCTATCGATCCCAAGCCCGCAAGCTAGCAGCCTGTCTCCCATCTAGCGGCCGCGTACTCAACTATTCCCTTGTGCGTCCGCGTCAGTGCGAGGTACAGCAGCTACAATCGTTGCTCTTATTTTCTGTGTTGATTTGCAGAGCTAGTGGTCCGAGGCTGTACAAAACTATTGAAAGAGGTAAGCTAGTGTCGTTAAGTTGTTTATCTTTCGTTTCAACCGCATTTAAGCCCTCTGGCACTCCCAAAATCTTGTATAAATCTGGGTGATGTCCGTCAAGGTTTTCCGCCAGGCGGCCGCCTGACGTCCAGGGACGGGTTGCTAACGGCGTATGGTGTCGGGCGCGGCGCCCCAGCGCGGAGTTGTATTATGAGGTGCGGTGGTCCGCTGAGTAGAGTGTGTATCGTGTATTGGCTATGGGCCTCTTTTCATTTACAGCTCAGACAATTTTGGCAAGAGAACTGTGTTCTTGCATGGCAAGGCTCAGCTCTGTTCCAGTCTGCAAAGTATGGCAGCAGACCAGACGATTTGCACCAGCCATCTGAAATTCTCACACCACCAGCCTTAAAAAATTCACCAATCTGCCATGTACCAGGGAGAAAAATGCACTCATTTCTACCTACACGATGCAATGATAAACCCCCTCCTGTGTCTTAATAACCATTACTTGTGTGGTTTAAGTGTCACCTTCCTCGCACTGGTCTCGCAAATTCGCACCTGGTTGATAAAATTTGCACCACTCGTTCCTGTCCCCAAGGGCACTCACACCAATGAGATCTCATCGAAAATTCCATACTTTGCACACAGGGCTCTGTTGACCTCACCAGAAAAGTGCCTGGCACAATAGCTTGGTACGACTGCATATTTTAGACCAAGATCGTTACTACAGCAGGTATGTACTACTTAGCTCAGTAAGAACACTATCTTTCTGTGTGTGGGACATTTGGTGCATAAAAGTACAAATGGTAGCTTTAGATTTGGGTTAGTACCTAAGCATTTGTTTGTGATCAGTGTTGGTGAAACTTGTTTGTTTCTATACTAATATTTGTCCATGATTCATGTGATTTTGGGTTTTATTGTTTTTTTCTTGTTTAGGGTCTCAATTTAGAGTATTGGATACTTAAAAATGACCAGAATCGATAAGGGTTTTACCTGCATGGGAAAGCTAGGGCCTAAACAAAAATGTTCATGTAATTCTGTGTTTAATAGGCTCTCAATGCTGTATTATGGTAGTAGGCAAATCACATCTCACGGTTCAAAAGGATTACATCAGAAGGTCCATTGTTCAAAGTGTCTAATGTTCATAGGTTCTACCCTTTGAAAGTTAGACCTTTTGAATAAGAAGTCCAACGTTCAAGAGGTCCAAAGAGGCGTGCTCAGATGCATGATAGTGGAGTGCATGATGCCGCAGAGGCATCATGAAAAAAAGAGGCAGTGCTAAGACACATGATAATAGGACGATATGAGGGTTAGGTTTGGTCTGGTTTGGTTAGGGGCAGGTCAGGTCAGTTGTGTATGCCCTTGGTCTCTATTTCCTAGTCTGGGGATATCACCCCTCTTTCCAGAATCTTAGTACGCCTCTGGTCTGGATACCACTTTATACTAGGTACACAAACCCTCCCTCCTTCCGTCTGTTTCACCTCTAGGGATTTTCTTGCAGAATGTGGGGATATTTTTTAAAACATTTCCCAAAGTGGTACACAGACCAGAGGCGCACTCAGAATCTGGAAAGAGGGGTGATATCCCCAGATTAGGAAATAGGGACCAAGGGCAAACACAACTGACCTCACCTCACCTAACCTAATCTAACCTAACTTAACCGTCATATTGTCCTATTATCATGTGTCTTACTACGCCTCTGCGGCATCATGCACCCTACTATCATGCATCTGAGCATGTCTTTTGGACCTTTTGGACGTTGGACTGCTTATTCAAAAGGTCTAGCTTTCAAAGGGTAGAGCCTATGAACATTAGACCCTTTAATCAGTGGACCTTCTGATGTGATCCTTTGAACCACGAGATGTGATCTGCCTCAGGGGTGTAACTTTCCCAAAATCTTTGAGGGTGCTCAGCCGGTGGGGGCGGCACCCCATAGGGGTGGCAGCGTTGGCGGGGGCGGCACCCTTTTATTGCACCAAATCTGTTATTCAACACTTTTTTGCGCCTTTTATGCACAGGGAACATTCTATTTTAATGTTGGGCAGATATTCTACAGCTTTTTCAAACATGTTTCCTTTTTAGGCAACATCCCAAAGCTACATACACGTCTTAAAAGAATCCAATCTGAGTTGTAAATTTATTCACGATTCAAGTATATCGGTTTTGCAGGATTAAATGTTACCTTTGGAATGGCAGAGTGGATGAATATTGAAATGAAAGCAAATAATTTATCACTACGTGAAAAGAGTGCACAAACACTGGTAATGCTTCGAACAACGCGTGTATTGTTCTGTAAATATCAATAAATATGGCAGCTCCACTGTACCCGTGCATGCCCTTTATTTTTGCCCTAACGCCCTTTACTTTTTACTCTAACACACAGCGGCGGTAAGATTCAGTGCTGCAGTGATGAGCCCAGGGCGGCAGTTATGGACTAAGAACGGCACAGATAAGGATGTAATTGATAAGCTGGGGGCGACAGTGACTGGCCCGGGCGGCAAGAAACAGGGTAGTCATAGTCGAGGGCGGCAGTGATGAGCCAGGGGCAATAGCTATGAATTCGGAGCGTTGCAAATCAGAGTGGAAGTGATAAGGCGATGGCGGCAGTGATGACTCGGAGGCGGCAGTTATGAGCTAGGGGCGGCACGAATCAGGGCGGAAGTGATAGGTTTAGGAGGGGGCGGCATTGATTAGCGGGGGCAGCACGAATCAAGGCAAAGGGAAAAGCCGAGGACGGGAATGGTGAGCCGGAGGTAGCAGTTATGAAATACGGGTGGCACGAATCAGGGCAGAAAAGATAAAATGGGGCAGGGACGGCGGATTCCGGGGGTCAGGGTGTGCAGTTGCACATCCTGAAAAGAATGAGGGTGTGCAAAAGTATATTTTTGCACACCCGGCTTTGGCTTGGTCCAGGGAAGCGCCCCGGATTTGGGCGGCGCCCCCGGCCGGCCAAGAAAAATCAGGCCTAAACGCCGCCTACCCTGCCCCCCCTTGGGCGCTATATAACCACTAAAGTTGGTGCGCCCTTAAGCCCTAATAATCAATCAATCAATCAGCCCCCCCTGAGGAGCCCCCTGCCGCCCGAAAATGGAATCGACCGTCCCTGAGCTGGGTACGGCAGTCTCGAGCCCAGAGCGGCACGAATTAGAGCGGAAGTCATAAGTCAGGGGCGGCATTCATTAGCCGAGGCGGTAGTGATGAGTTGAGGGCGGCAATAATAAGCCGGGGATAGCACTGGTGAGCTACTGGCAGCAGTGATGAGCCGGGTGCTGTTTGAATCAGGGCGGCAGTGATAAGTCAGGGCTGGCACAAATCGGGGTGGCAGTGATAGGCAGGAGGCGGCAGTGATGAACCATGACGGCATAAATCAGGGGTGGTGGTGATGAAATGGGGGCGACATAAATAACAGTGGTAAGACGGAGGCTGCATGAATCAGGGCAGCAATGCTGAGCCGGAGGCGACACATGTATTGGGGTGCTCAAATTATAATTCGGGGTGCTCGCACACCCCAAATAGGTAAAAAATTCACTCATGGCTGGAACTAAATCAATAAAAGCACGGCAGCAGCAGTCTGGCATTTACTCGGTTTGGGGAATTCCTCCAATAGGCAAACAGATAACAATTAGACGACAGTGGACTGCTGTTTGCTTTCTGGAAGGGTGTTAGAGATTCCTGCTGATAAATTATGCTGACAGCAGGGCCTAAGTTTGACCGGTTTTGGGGGCCATGGCCGGATTATTCTCCTCAGTAGTGATAAATCAGGGGCGGCCGTGATCAGCCGGAGGCGGCAGTGAGGATTCGAAGGAGGAAGGGTCTAACCAGGGGCCGCTCATATATGGGTTAATTTAAAACAGGGAGCTAGGGGCGGCGTGAATCAGGGCAGCAATGATTAATCAGGGCGGCAGTGATGAACCAGGGGAGACAGTTATCAGTCAGGGGGCAGCAGTGATAAACCAGGGGCGGCAGCGATAAGTCGGGGCGGCAAGCATTTGGATCAAAATATGCCGGGGTAGCATCGATGAGCCAGAGGTGGTATGAATCAGGGCAGCAGTGATGAACCAGGGGCGGTAGTGATCAGCCGGTAGACGGTCTATCATCATATTTAAGGTTTTAGGACGCGCTGTCATCTAAGGTCATACAACGCCCATAATAATAAATAAAATACATAAATAGGACATTTCTGCAAGAGTTTTAACAAATAAGGTCAGGTTGTGAGAATTGTATCCGAAAATTATATAAAACACATATAAAAAATGAAATAAAAATGCTGTAAAAATGGCATAGACAATTTAACATGACAGGCTAAGGCCAGCGACTACAGGGTGTTTCATAAATAATGATATTTTTTAATTAATCATAATGCGGTTATAAATAGGTTTTTGCAGTATGATTTATATATCAATCGAAAGCGAATTTTAGGACATTTACGATTATTTGCATCTTGATAGCTGTTTTGATATTTTTACTAGTTCAAAGAAGTCTTAAAATTGAGTTAAAAATGCTGTCTATTTTGGTTTCGTCGAAAATGTTCGTAGAAATCACGCGCGTATCACGTGACAAGTATCACGCCAATGACACAGCAAACATGACATCGTCACTGCGGTACATCATAGTTCCACACGCACATTACCGCTAGAAATTAATGCTAAAAAAACACCACTCAAGGTTAGGAAAGCTCGGGTCCAAGCAAGCAATCCCCAATTGGTCCATGCCCCTTATCCTGCGGTGAACAGTGAGGTCGTTTGCGCTGTGTCCGCCGCATTCAGTCATTCATATGGAAGGTAAGCATAGGCGTAGGAATGTCCAGAATATTGGGGGGGGCAGCGGGTATTTTGAAATTATTTCTTTCCAGTCAACGCCATAGGGTTAATGGTTAAGAATCATGAATATTGGGGGGGCCATGGCTCCCCCTGGCCCACCCCGTTCCTACGCCTATGAAGGTAGGCCAATGAGCCAGCCATATGGAGCTTGAGCCAAAAACTTCCAACTTGTAATATTACGGAAACTTGTGCCTTTGATGTGCATGCTCACCCGCCAATTTTCTTGTGTTAAAGCCTTTTTAGAGTGCTGCCAGTTCCGTTTTTTTCAGATATAAGCGGGCATATATTATGTTTCTTGCTTAATTTTTCCGAGTACATTCAACATGGGGGAAAACATTTTATGCAAGCGAAACATGTTTATAGAAAAATGTCCTACAATTTACCATTAAAATGAGTGTTTTGTGGACGGATTTGAGGTTTTGTTAGACCTTTACTGAACATTTAAAAAATATCATTCTTTTTGAAACACCCTGTAGGTAACATGAAACTTGACGTTATATAAAACCTGAAAGACTACTAGGATAAAAGTACGAGATGCCAACGCGCATTGACGGGGAGCAGGTACCCACCCCCTCATGGTTTTCGGAGAAAGCATCAAAACGACGTCGCGAAGCGCCGCTGTACTTGATACACATTTTTTCTGATCATTTTTACGACTTTTGGAAAAAAATTTAGGTCAGGTCACCAGTACAGGTCAAGTGACCTGACCTCAAAAAACGTTTAAGATAGCATAAGTCGGAACAGGGTGAACTTATCCGATTGAAACTCATCACATAATGGGCTCACCAAATTCTCTAAAAATGTTCCGATATTTTTGATATCGATGACCTAAGGTCAGGTACGAGCCATGACCTCTCCATTGGATATACATGGGAAAAAATGGTTTTAACTGAATAACTTAGTAACGGATGGTGATACGGCGTTTATTTTAGCTGTTTTATAATTGCCTTGTTTCTACAGTTCTAAGGATATGCATTTTATCTAATTTGGGCTTGGCCTGACCTCAGGTCAGGTCAAATACTTGATTTGACCTAGCAAGGTCATTTTATATATCATTCGATTCGGCTTGATGCGAGGATTCATATCGTTTAAGTTTTTTTGCTCTATCTTTATATGTTCAGATGTAATGGCCGAAAAACCTTCATTTGCATATTATCTCTATGACGGCACGTTTTGACCTCTAGTGACCTTAAATGTGACCGGACAAAGATGGTTTAAATATTTTCGATGAAGAAGTAGATGGGCTACCCAACACCGTTTACCGTTTTGCGCTACCTTGCGTGGTTCTCGAGATCTTAGGGGGGGCGGGTACCTGCCACTCCCCTTCAAAGCGAAGGTGGCTCAGACCCCCGTCAATGCGCGTGTTAAAACTAACGCTCCTCGGATATGCCATGATGCTAGTGATATCCACAGAAGGATGGCCTCCCAGAACGCTCACTGCCCAGATATCCCCAGTATGCTCACTGCCCCGGGAGACGTCAGCAATGAACCAGGGGCGGAAGTGATCAGCCAGGGGGCGGCAGTGATCCACCAGGGGCAAAAGAGATCAGGCAGGGGCGGCAGTGATCAGCCAGGGGTGGCATTTATCAGCCAGGGGGTGGCAGTTATCAATCCACCAGGGGCGGCGGTGATCAGACAGGGGCGGCAGTTATCAGTCAGTGGTGGCAGTGATCCGCCAGGGAACGGCAGTGATCAGCCAGGGGCGGCAGTCAACAACCGAGGGCCGGAAGTTATCAGTCAGAGGGCGGCAATAATCAGTCAGAGGGCGGCAGTGATCAGCCAGGGGCGGCAGTTATCAGTCAGGAGGCGGCAGTTATCAGTCAGGTGGTGGTAGTAATCTGCCAGGGGGCAGCAGTACTCAGCCAGGGGCGGCAGTTAGCAGCCAAGGGGCAGCAACTATCAGTCAGGGGGCGGCAGTGATCAGCCAGGGGTGGCATTTGTCAACCAGGGGGTAGCAGTTATCAACCCGCCAGGGGCGGCAGTGATCAGCCAGGGCGGGAGTTATCCGTCAGGGGGCGGTAGTTATCAGTCAGGTGGTGGTAGTAATCTGCCAGGGGGCAGCAGTACTCAGCCAGGGGCGGCAGTTAGCAGCCAAGGGGCAGCAGCTATCAGTCAGGGGCGGCAGTGATCAGCCAGGGGTGGCAGTTATCAATCCGCCAGGGGCGGCAGTGATCAGCCAGGGGCAGCAGTTATCAGCCAGGGGGCGGCAGCGATCGGCCAGGGGCGGCAGTCATTAGCCAAGGGTCAGAAGTTATCAATCAGGGGCGGCAGTGTTAAGCCAGGGGCGGAAATGATCAGCCAGGGGCGGCAGTGATCAGCCAGGAGGCGGCCGTGATCAGCCAGGGGCATCAGTAATCAGCCAGGGGGCGGCATTTATCAGTCAGGGGCGGCAGTGATCAGCCAGGGACGGCAATGATCAGCCAGGGGCGACAGTGATCAGTCAGGGGGCGGTAGTGATCAGCCTGAGGCGGCAGTTGTCAGACAGGGGCGGCAGTTATTAGTCAGAGGGCGGCAGTGATCAGCCAGGGGCGGCAGTTATAAGTCAGGGGGCGGCAGTTATCAGTCAGGTGGCGGTAGTAATCTGCCAGGGGGCAGCAGTGTTCAGCCAGAGGCGGCAGTTAGCAGCCAAGGGGCAGCAGCTATCAGTCAGGGGCGGCAGTGATCAGTCAGGGATGGCATTTATCAGCCAGGGAGTGGCAGTTATCAATCCGCCAGGGGCGGAAGTGATCAGCCAGGGGCAGCAGTTATCAGCCAGGGGGCGGCAGTTATCAGTCAGGGGCGGCAGTCATTAGCCAAGGGTCGGAAGTTATCAGTCAGGGGGCGGCAGTGTTAAGCCAGGGGCGGCAATGATCAGCCAGGGGCGGCAGTAATCAGCCAGGGGCAGCAGTTATCAGCCAGGGGGCGGCAGTTATCAGTCAGGGGCGGTATTGATCAGCCAGGGGCGGCAGTCATTAGCCAAGGGTCGAACGTTATCAGTCAGGGGCGGCAGTGTTAAGCCAGGAGCAGCAATGATCAGCCTGGGGCGGCAGTGATCAGCCAGGGGCGGCAGCTATCAGTCAGGGGCGGCAGTTATCTTTCAGGGGGTGGCAGTGAGCTGCCAGGGGGCGGCAGTGATCAGCCAGGGACGGCAGTTAGCAGCCAAAGGGCAGCAGCTATCATTCAGAGGGCGGCAGTGATCAGCCAGGGGGTGCCAGTTATCAATCCGCCAGGGGCGGCAGTGATCAGCCAGGGGCGGCAGTTATCAGCCAGGGGGCGGCAGTTATTAGTCAAGAGGCAGCAATGATCAGCCAGGGGGCGGCAGTGATCAGGCGGGGGCGGCAGTGAGGTGGCGTCACAATTCATGGGGGAAGTGATAGTCTGGTAGCATCGATGAGCTAGAGGTGGAACCAATCAGGGTTCATTACTTCCAAGTAATGAACTCGATACGGGAAAACTTGCCAGGGGCGGCACGAATCAGGGCGGCAGTCATGAGATGGGATGGCACTGTTCAGGGTTGCAGTGATAAGCCACATGTATTGGGGGTGCTCAGCACATGATTGGGGGTGCTCAAATTAGGATTGGGGGTGCTCGGGCACCCCCAAAGAAATAGAAAATTACACCCCTGATCTGCCTACTACCATAATACCCTCAATGCTTGACTTGTGGTAAGGTTGAATCTATCTACTGGCTTTCAATAATGTTTAGCTACATGGCAAAACAACCTCTTATTTACTCAGTGAATTCCTGGAAAATACAGTCTGGTCATGTTAAGATATCCTGACTGTAGCCTTTATCCTATCGGATTGCCAAAAACACAGCTTTAGGCGCAGACTGTCCAGCATTTTTGCTTGGTGTTCTGGGAGAGTATGTGTTTGCCTTGTACTACGTTTTTGTTTTACTGTGAATATGCGCGTATGGATCTATAGTGTTTTTCCTATTTGTATTTGAGCATCATGTATCAACAATATGACTTGATTAGCTATTGCATCAATCTAGAGAATAGATTATTTTAATGCTATTGTTTTTCAGTCATCCAGGGACTGGCAGACATAGACTATTTTCCTCAGGTTCAGCACAAAGAAGCAGGGCAGGTCTGCATGTTATTCAAGTGGCAGCAATGTCGCTAAAGCTATATGTAGTTTTTTTTACAGGGAATTAGCTGAAATGTGCTATGTCTTGACTGGACTCTTATGGGTCTGCCTCTGCTCAAAACCCCTTTCTCCCCAAGGCAACTCAAGAGGTGGAAGGATGTGGTAGGAGGCCTCTTGAACCCACCAGGGGGATTCATGGACTTGCTGGAGGGGTAGGAGGTCAAGAGGGTGGTTGAGAAAGAGAGCCCCTGGGCTTGCCAGCACCAGAAAGGAGTACCTCTTGATTCCTGCTTCTAACAGTACCTTGCTGGAATCACTTTGTAAGAACTAAAAATGATGGTTATCAAATGCTTTGTTGCCTAGACTTATGCAATAGTAAATAGGTAAAAAGATCAATAAATGTTTCCAAAATAAACAAAAAAATCAACTAATTCTGGATGAGCCTGTCTTCGAAACCTGGGAAAGAGGCGACATTAAATATTTATGCTTTGTCTTATTTATTCCCAACTTCGGCTCCCATACAGCATACAGTATTTCCATTGAACCATGATTGTCATGTTTACAGTTAAGGAAGCGCAATGTCTGCTACTTCGAGTGGCGGCAAGTACACGCGGGAGCTGAAGCTGCGGGTGCTGGAGCACTACTTCCGAAATGGGGGCGACGTATTCGGCAACAAGCAAGCGACGTCCAAGAAGTTTGGCGTTGACTCCAAAACCATCAACCGCTTTCTCAAGATCCACGAGCTTGTGCGCATGGCAAGGAAGAATGCCAAATCCAGCGGCAAGTCAAGCAGTGCCAATGATAGCTTCAAGGTGGGGGTTCACACGTTTGGTAGATCAAAGTTTGACAGTGAAGCGTGTTTGAGTGTTTCTTGCTTCCACTTCAATCGCAGCATCTGAAAACTTGATGCGTGTTTGGGTGCTGAGTTTAAACATGATGTTAGGAAATATAGTTGATAAGTGGGATTTCAAAATTTTAGTTGTTGCGAGGGTCAATTAAAACATTTAGGAAGAGGTGGAGTGTAAGAAGATATTTTTCATCAAAATATCCCTTGTAGGTACCATACTTGTGGTGGGTTTGTATACGTTAGGATTATTGAATTATCCTAGAAAAATTAAACTTGAAAAGTGAGTGGAAATTAAGAAAACAATAATATAGCAGTGATTGGAAAACCTGACTAACCTGGGTGTCGCTCTCCACATAGGACAGTGGAATTTGGAACGCTGCAATTGTGCTGTTTGGTCGAATGAACTTCTGCACCTCTATAGGTTCCGCGCTCGAATCCTATCATTACGAGCAGTATTAATGTCCCATCCAATGCATGTTTTCCAGAGTCAGAGTTCCTCCATTATCACCATTTTCATTCTTTTTATTATATCCATACATATATTTGGAACACACACACACACACACACACACACACACACACACACACACACACACACACACACACACACACACACACACACACACACACACACACACACACACACACACACACACACACACACACACACACACACACGCACACACACACACACACACACACACACACACACACACACACACACACACACACACACACACACACACACACACACACACACACACACACACACACACACACACACACACACACACACACACACACACACACACACACACACACACACACACACACACACACACACACACACACACACACACACACACACACACGTAGCTACTTAACTCCGCTAAATGCGGTCTCCGAATGGTCGCGTGGTATTGGTAGCCGTTTCTATGACCAAAAAGTAGTGTTGTGGCATGTAGTGGGCTAAAAAGAATTCGAAATCGCTACAAGAAGTTGAAGGGGTCTCGCCACCCCAAAAATTAAGGTGTGTGTCCAATTATAGAACTGCTTATTTGTTTTGTAATATTCAGAGAAGCATTTCATTGAAATACATTTAAAAATATCATTAAAAATCAAGTTTTGGGGGTTTCGTTTAGTTAGTGTTTTATGATAAAAACGATAGTGGAGCAGCAAGCGGTTTCACGATTTGTTTCTCAAAAGTGATGAAAGTGATTCTCACGATTTTTCAGCTACTGCTCATAGTAATAGGTGAAACTGCCCCTGCTATGAGCAGTAGCCGTCAGCTAGCCAAGGTAACGGAATTAGCGATAGTGGTTTTGTAAATATTGGAGCGGGCTAGCGGTGTCCACCTCTGATGTTTTTTTGCCGAGTACAGGGAACATATGTTTTGTTTCTTCCTGTATAGTTTTTTCCGCTGAGCGCACCCGTAGTGTGATGTGCTTTGGTTTCCTTTGTGGAACGTGTGGTTGGTTTCCTTTGTTTCCCGGGTGGGACGTGTTGCTCTCAAAGGCCGCACTTCGCCAGGAGCCGCTGGCGCCGGGAGGGTCGGGCCGGCCGCAGAGACAGGCCGCCAAGCCTTCGGTCCGCATCAACCTGCCTGATCAGCCGGATGAAACCATCACCAACCAGACGTCTGAGGGCAACCTCTCCAGCGTCGGCAAGCTGCTCAAGATCTTCGAGCTCGGCTCGCAAGAGGTGGGTGTTTCGAAAGGAAATTTGGGCTTTTAGTGATTTGAACTGACATCTCAGTTGTTTAGAACGTTCGGAACTTTTCCCGGGATTGGCGGTGTCAGGGGTTCCAATTTGGATGTGCCAGAGCCTGCTTCGAACTCAATGTAGAGTCAACTGTGTAAAAGTATTGATTTTAGTGTATATAATGCTTTTGAGCACGGATTTGAACAGAACTGGCTGTCACCTTTTTTTTTTGGGGGGTAAAGCTGGTACGATACCAAACTTGATACTAATGTCGCTCATTCCATGGATGGGCTTAATTCTCTTCGTAGTTAGCGATTTGCACGAGCGCCGAAATACCCCGGACCCACTACCATGATAAGGTTGAATGGGCGTCCTAAAAAAGATGTGCATCATCATTATCGCGCTGAATGATCGGCTCTTGCTGTAAGTCGCTCAGTCGGGAGGTTCGATCGTTTGGAGCGCTCAATTTCATTTTTCCGGAAGGTACTGGATTCTTGTTGAACGTTGGCTGGCGAGGGTGTGTCAATTAGTTCCGCTGATCGGGTGAACGACCCCGGAATATCGCGTCAAAGCATTACGATGGGAATATCAGGCCGATAACTTGGCTTGGTGATGCGTTGTTTCCTTTTTGTGCTTGATAAGTTTTCATCTCAACTGCGAGTGTTGTGAGTTAGTGTTATTTCTTTATGAAAACAGCTCAGGGTAGGGTGCTATGCGTGCAGAGTCGAATGCTTTTGTACAGGTGCTGTAATGTGGTCATTAGGATGCAGAATATATCCTGAGCGAATACTTCAATGGTCCTGAAATTTGCTTTAGAAAAGCCCTCCCTGTGGTCAGTGAGAGATTACCTCGACTATGAATCATCCTGATTACGATGAGGAGCATGGTGCTACTCCGAAAATAATCTGTGCAGACTCAGGTCTAGTGTTGGCAGACTGAGGAACGATACTCAGCGTCGTGAATATAGTTTCTTAAGGTTGGCCGTGTTACTTGTTACCACCAGGCTTTTAAATAGTCCACCAGATTATCATTAATTAGCCTACATGCAGCACAACGGGGTTTGATTTCATCAACACTTCGATTGGCCATGCACGGCGGCTGTGAAGTCGCATGTATCGCACCGAAGCCTCAGGCCGCGCCCTTCTGCGGGCAGCCAACGAACCGCCTGCAGCGAAATGATTGTAGTTTTATGGAAATTGGTATTTTATCATGCTCCTTAGGAGTACAAATGTGAGTAGGAGCTTGGCTTTTAAATATAAAAACACAATTTCTGGTCAGAATAACTTTATGCATCGCAGATTTTCCATCGTGGCTTTCCCAGGCCGCCGCCGCCCGCCGCCAAAAATTTGCATTTTGTGTAATAGCCAGTTCTTAATATGGATATCGTATATCATCGTTCGGACTTACTCCACAAAGAGTTTTTAGGATCGGAGCTTTCGATCTGTATTACAAATCTTCGTCAGCGAATCGGAAAAGGAAATTTGGATTGCGATGAGCGATAGTGCACATGTCTTTTCCATTGCAGTTTCCGATCGATTCCGATTTCCGATCCATTCCGATTCGCTGACGAAGCTCTGTAATACAGATCGAAAGCTCGGACCCCAAAAACTCTGCGGAGTAAGTCCGAACGATCATATACGACATCCAAACTCCACACAATGTCTTTCCAATAAATATGGATAGTTCCTCTGTTTTTAATTAGTTTGGGATTTATGTAGCCTAGACATGTGCAGATCCAAGGGGGCGGTGGGACAGACTGCCTCTCCCCCTTCGGCTGAGCTTAAGCATTACAACGGACCTCCACTGGGGGCCCAGTGTTGATGGGCGTTTCAAAAGTTGATTTAGAAGATCCAAGCTCCACCCGAATGTTGGACTCGGGGGCCAAGAGTTTGTCTGAAGTGCCCCAAGAACTGGTATCTAGGAACCCACAAGGCTGGTTTCGGGGAACTCCCAAGAGCTGGTCTCGGAGGGGGGAATAGTTGGCCTCGCCTCCCCCTTCCCAAGTGTAGGTCTCGACCCCAAATGTTTTGCCTCAGGGTACCCCCAAAGTTTTGATCTAGTGGAGGCCCCCTCCCCCACAGCTGGTCTCGTGGGGCCAAGGGTTGGTCTCGGACACCCCGTAAATGTTCAAATTTATACGCACAATGAAGCAGACACCTTACAAATTATTCAGTTTGCTGATATTTTACCCTGAATAAATGAAATAATTGAGGACCCGGGACATACATCCTCCGCCCCTTGACTGAGTTTCCCTGAAATTCCTAAGCCTATAATTGCTTTGGAAAAGTGTCTGGTCAATTCCCATCATGCACGGGTGATCCAAAGCATTGCTGCAAGCTCACATGAGTATAAGCCAGCCTAGAAGTTACTGTAGTTTGCCTAAGCAGGTGAACTCGTGACGACCCCGAGACCAACTCTTGGCGGCTCCCGAAGACCAATTCTTGGGCCCCCAGACCAACTCCTGGAGCCCCCAGACAAACTCTTGGAGGTCCTCGTCACCAACATTCAGGTGGCCTTTGGGTTCTCCAAAGTAACTCAGAACTGCCATCAGACATAGCTGGGGTCTCCATGTGTGTCCCTGTGTTCGTCTAAAAGGGAATGAGGCACTTTCGTAATGGAATGTGAACTGAGGTAGCCATGTGATGGGGCATGCCGAGAAACCGTCAGATCGATATTCAGTTTGTCCCAGAACTTACCGTTCGCAGATACATGTAACCATTCACCGACCATCAGCCACTCCTGGGGTGATCACGTGTATGGGGTGATCTTGGGAACGGGACGAAATGCTCAAGCCCCGCTACGCACACAAGTATTTATTGCTTGGACCTCTCCAAAAGCTACGTACTAAACATGCCTGTGGTACTGGTGACTTTGATTATATATAACCTTCTTCAATGACTAGTTTGGAACGCGAAATCTGCTTAGATATGTCAAGAAAATAGCAGAAGTTTGTAAGTCTGGCTTTGGTTCTTAATAATAGGCCCTTTTTGTTAACAACGCTTCATTTGTATTCATGTTAATTTATCGTGCGAAGCAAACATGTTCAATCTCATACAAAACTACCAGATCGTACGTGGTTTTGAAGTCACATTGATTTGGAGACTTTGTTTAACCTCTAACAGAGCAAAATTAAATGAAATAAAATATCAGGTTTACGCGGATTTTTCAGCAGAAAAGAGGCCAAGTCCATTATTGTCAACAAAGATCGCCCCTAAAACCACTACAGTCTGGAATTGCACCAAGGTGCCACATTCCCTTTAGGCTTAGCCGAAGGAGTCGGCCGATCCCCCCTCCACTTTCATCCATGTCCGTAAAAACAATACCTACCACTAAGAAGCAAAATAAATGATGCATTTTCATTTTGAAAAACTAGTCATTTCGCTGCTGACGATTCGTTGGCTGTTGGCATAAGCTTGGGTCTTTGGACGCATATATGCGACATCTTCACAGCAGTTGCGTATTAGGAGTGTCTATGAAAGTAAACCGAATTCTGTGTCGCATTTAGTTATGCTAATTAATTTGAATTTGGTGGACTATTCCACGAACCTGGTGGTAAGAGGTAAAACGGACAACTGTAATCGTTTATGGTTCCACCCTAGGCTTTTAGCCTTAATTCATTACTTACGAAGAACATGCTAGAAGACTCAGCGGCGAACGGATGTTTGCCTTATTAAATGGCATTTGGCACCTGGGTATAATCCCAGAGTGGATCGGTTTTGTTGACCACGTTTTTTGAAATAATGAATTTCTCCGTATTTTGTTGGAAAACGGCTGATATGCCTAACATTTTGTTATGATTAATTTTCCTCCACTAAGGTAAAGAGCCCTCGAGTTGGCACGACGTCGAATCGGCGGCCGATCTGGGAATGTTTCGTGCCGCAATAAACCTCTTCATTTTGACTATAAATGAATACCGAGGGCAAATGAAACGTGCTTAGATAAAAGTGCCTATTGTGGGGAGCCAAACGACACTGACCAATTTCTATTTTCTCGCTGTATTGAAACACATTTCACAATTGGTACTAGTCAATAAATCAAGCTATATGCATTTATGATCGCCAGTGCCAGTAATGTTTAGCACATTTATGTAAATGCATTTGTTGAGAGTTCAATTCGCGTGTGCGATAGAGACGAACATATAAACACTTATTTATATTTTGGCATGGCCCGCGCTGTTTTCATGTCCAGCATGGTCTTAAGCATGCTTTTTCGGTCTCCGAAAGGTGTTTTTGTCTGTATTGGACCAACATTTCTTAGGGTCGCAAAATTGGTCGCGCCCTCTCTGGTCACCTAGCGTGCTGGCCCTGCGCCGTGGCTGTGGTTACCGGTCGCCTGACGTCGGCTGTTTGCCGGTCGCCTGACGCCGGCTGTTTGGCGGTCGCCTGACACTGGCTGTTTAACGGTCGCCTGACGCATGACGCCTGCTGTTTGCCGGGCGCCTGACGCCGGCTGTGTCTCGTGGTGATCGCCTCACGCCGGCTGTGTCTCGTGGTCGCCTCTCGCCGGCTGTTTCCCGGTCGCCTGACGCCGGCTGTGTCTCGTGGTCGCCTGATGCCGGCTGTGTCTCGTGGTCGCCTGACGCCGGCTGTGTCTCGTGGTCGCCTCACCCCGGCTGTGTCTCGTGGTCGCCTCACCCCGGCTGTGTCTCGTGGTCGCCTGATGCCGGCTGTGTCTCGTGGTCGCCTCACCCCGGCTGTGTCTCGTGGTCGCCTCACCCCGGCTGTGTCTCGTGGTCGCCTCACGCCGGCTGTGGTTGCCGGCAGATTCGTGACCTCCTGCTGGCCGAGTGTGACCTGGTGTACGAGTGCAGGGTGTGTCGCGGCCTCTTCCGCAGCCTCGCCAACCTGCTGGCTCACAAGCGGCGCTACTGCACGCGCGCTTACTGCGAGACGCGACAGGTGAGGATGCTGCAGTGGCGGCCAAGATGGGCTTGGTGCTGCACCCAGGGCTGTATTCTGGTGTCCTGCGTGCACAAGTATTGCGCGCGCGCCGATTTGTGATGTCTGCCGAACGCGCGCAAGGTGCACGTGAATCGGCATTCTGGTCTCGGGGCGCACTGCAGATCGAGGCGGCCCGGCCACGCTGGTCTTAGCCGCGCGTGGCGTCGCGCGGAAGGTCAGGGCACCGTCACAGTAACTGCTGCCCACTGATCACGCCGATGAACACAACAGCCGCCGCTTTCCGCGTACTAGCGTGTGACGTGACAATGATTCAAAGCTCATTAGACAGCTGCTATTCCAATTTCCACCATCCGCATCTACCTCTATAACGAAATTTGTGTGCCAGTATTGAGTGACAAACCTACAACCAAAGAGCTTATCAAAAGTTGAAGCCTCGATCTGCCCCGATCTGCATTTGTGAAGCCGCGTCGGTGTGCACCCGTGAACAACAGCGCTGACGCCGACTGCAAAGATGGCGCTGATCTTCTAAACCAGACGGAATCTACAGCGCCGGGAATTTTCGGGCGATGAATTGGAACAACATGCATTGCATTCAGAGTTGTACGTTTCAGAATTGTCTTGAGTCGACTCAGCTCAACTCAAGTGCTGACAGCGGTTGACTCAAATCCGACTCAACTCATGATCAATAATTCAGCGAGTCGACTCAACTCCGACTCAAAGCTAAATTCATCCGACTCAACTCTGACTCAACTCACGACTCCACACAACTCAAACTTCGACTCGTTTTCAAAATAAAATAGATGATAAATATAGAAGTAAAATGTTTCAAAATTTAGAAATCAATAAACCAGCAGAAAACAAGCCGTTCAGAAAGTCTGACACAAAGCAGAAGATTAATAGAAGCAAAATTAATTAATTGGCATTCAAACACTGGTTTACAATTAGCCAGCAACCATGAATAACTTTTTTAATTCTTCCAAACTGTCACTGCCCAAAAAAGCTACCACATGTTGCAATTATTTCTAAAAGGAGCATTGCATATTAAACTAGATAAATGAAATGGAAAGAAACCTAAAAGGGCTAAGGTTACACCAACACAGGCAAAAATTGAGCCTCCACTCGGGTCAAAAAAGGTCCAAGCTAAAAAGGATGATATAAACTGTATTTGTAGGGATGGTATAGGAATTGTTTTTTTCTGTTTAAGAACGATGCTAGGTAATTTCTATAAATTAAACATTACTATGCCATGAGTTTATTCAAAAGTTAAGCAATAATTACTAGATTATCTAGTTGCAATTGCTAAATCTAAGAACTAAAGCAAACCCTAAGAAAAAGTATACCATATATGACGAAGGACAATAGAAATTGAAATTCTTTCAACATGTTGGATTTTAATAGATTCATAGTTTAAACCCAATCCAATTTTTAGCTTGAGAACCTCCAATACAGTACATACCTATCGCTCTTCAAAATTGAAGCATGACTTCATTGGAAATTTATCATGTATAGCTTTCTAAGTAAAACACGGACGCCAGGCGAGGGTCTCTGATCAGACAAAACCAGTAGCATGAAATAATTCCTCTGATTCTTGCGATAAAGGTGTCTCAACATTTCTGTCCAATCAGGAGTCCAATTTTTATATTAATAGTGATATTTGCTTTTAATGGGCAAAATGAAAAGAGCAGCGACAGACGGCGCATTTAGGACGAAAGGAACAACAAAATATGCAGGTATACAAATAATTGCATGGTTTTATGAATTATCACGTGATATTTTCATTTTTTGCCTTGAGGTTAATTAAGCTTGAACCTATACTCGGTTGAATTCGTTCTTCAAAGACAGCAATGGCGCTCTAGGGTCATTAATTTTTTTACTTTTCAGACTCGAACCCACTTTTTTCCCATTATATATTCAATTCTGATATCAATGAGCCACATTCCAAGTATCTACGACAACGGGAAAGATCGCCTCAAAACGGTTAAAGATTTCATGTTTCAGGCGTGATTGGCCGCTCGGTATTGCAGTCTCCCTTGTTAAATTGCGATGAAAGGGGTGCATAACAGACCAGTAAAGACAGCGTGGCATGTGCGTGCGTATAAGACCGGTAGATGGGATTTAACATGCATGCGTTTACTTGTCAGATGTATTTGCAGCGCTATAAAAATACATTTTATTCCACAAAATACCTGAAATTAAATGGTTCAGCACCCTAGTATTCTAAATCCAGACAGAACAGGAATGTTTTTCGGAGGCGAACCTTTCTCTGGCAACATTCGTTGGAGAACTTCGTTGGGGCGGCTGCTTCTCCCTATTCTCCTGCGAACTATTTAAGAGCTCTGATACTGCTAGAAGAAGACCCTGCTGCATATTTTAACCCTTTGGATGGCTCACGAAATCTTCCACCAGCTTCACACCACGTTCTGTGGGACCGTTCACGACAGTAAGTTCTGGAATACCTTGAAACAGGGGAAGGTATACCAGTCACCAGCTTTTCAACGGAGCCATTTCATGTTAGAATCTTTCAGACTCAGGCGCTCGAATACCAGCCAGCTTTCAGGAATGACAAATTGGCCGAGGCTTGGTACCGATCCGAGCTCTTCATAGCCTCTGTCGGAAAGTTTAGCCTACCGAACTGAAAGGTGGATGGTTTTGCTGTTTAGGCCAGGTACTGTGTCACTGCCTTTTACCTCCAGCATTGTGATTCTTATTTGCGAGGCAGATTATAACTTTCTGGTCACAAATAACAGTTGCGTTTGCACATTGACTTCAGCGCCTCTACACAATACCGGAGTATTTTTATTGGAAGACCTATCAGGGAACGTTCCTGGATCATCAGGCCCGGCTAGTGCTTTGGTTCTGGAGGACATGCCAGCTCTGTTTTCCTTGAGAAGATAATCGCGAATTGCGCAAGCTGATTTACGTGTAGCTGTCAGGAGAGGTTGTCTCAAACAAATGTTTGTTTAGAAGGCCCGGAGCCCACCAGCGAGCCATATTCATGGAATATAGGACATCTATGGCATCAAGTGCGTGCTACTACTGAGTCAGAGTCCATTCATCATTCCAGAAGATACTTAAAGACTGAATATTATAATTTTTGGAGTTTAACAACGCATCAACTGCTCAGGTCACATGACATCAGAGGCGAGAGGGAAAGAATTAGCTTGGGCTAGAGCAGGGCGCCAGATTCTACCTCTGGGTGGGCTCGAACCCACGACACCCAGCACATACAGAATGTCATTCGCCGAGCCTAGCGCAAGTGCTAACCGCCTGAGCCACTCAGACCCCGAAAGATTTGGCGGCTTTCCTTTTAAGTGGTTCCAAACCATGCATTTGGGTTCCTCCGTCGCGGTTAGTCAGCTTTAGAGCCTTCTATGAGCCTCAAAGCTATCCATGAAATGCAGGGCAGTGCTTTCATTAAGTTAATATACAAATCGCCCTGAATGTGCTGGAGTCAGTTTGCCATCAGCTGTGGTATCTGTGCACAAAAAGTTATATTCTGTCCCGCTGGTCATAAGTGTCGCCACCGGCAAAAAGTGGGGGGGCAGCCAAACTTCAACCTGATGCTGACAAAAAATGTTCAACGTCAGGACCAAAAACTGTTCGAATTTGAGCTCCTCGTTGCCTGCCGCAGCGGCTCGGTATAAGAATGTCCGGTTTTATCTCATTTTGACTGAGATCAGGAAATTTTTGGCCAAAAAGTGGGGGAGTCAGGCCCCCTGGCCCCACTTCTCCGACGCGTATGCCGCAGGTGCATCTTGGAGGTAAGGAGCCAGCCGCACAATTGGCCAAAGCAGCAAACAATTTACATTTGACTAGGGCAGGCTTAAGTTTCCGACAGAGGCTATGAAGAGCTCGGCTCGGTACCAAGCCTCTGCCAATTTGTTATTCCTGAAAGCTGGCTGGTATTCGAGCGCCTGCATCTGAAATATTCTGACCAGAAATGGCTCCGTTAAGAAGCTGGTGACTGGTATAGCTTCTGTTTCAAGGTATTCCAGAACTTATGTGGTGAACGATCCCACAGCGTGGTGTGAAGCTGGTGGAAGAGTTCGTGAGCCATCCAAAGGGTAAAAATATGCAGCAGGGTCTTCTTCTAGCACTATCAGAGCTCTTAAATAGTTCGCAGGAGAATAGGGAGAAGCACCTGCCCCAACGACGTTCTTCAACGAACGTTACCAGAGAAAGGTTCGTCTCCGGAAGACATTCCTGTTCTGTCAGGATTTAGAGTACTAGGGTGCTGAACGATTTAATTTCAGGTCTTTTGTGGAATAGCATGCATGTGTATTGTGCTGCAAATACATCTGACAAGTAAATGCCTGCGTGTCAAATCCCATCTACCGCTTTTATACGCACGCACATGCCACGCTGTCTTTACTGGTAGGTTATGCACCCCTTTCATCCCAATTTAACAAGGGGAGACTGTAACGCCGGGCGGCCGATCGCGCCTAAAACATGAAATCTTTAACCGTTTTGAGGCGATCTTTCCCGTCGTCGTAGATGCTTGTAATGTGGCTCATTGAAATCAGAATTTAATATATAATGGGAAAACAGTGGGTTCTAGTCTGAAAAGAAAAAAATGTTTTTTAACGACCTAGTATTCCACCCATGGGTACCGAAAGCGGGGTGACGTGCCCCCTGTTGGCCAACCGGGATGGACGCCCCCAGATTTTTGGGTCCATCGTCATTAATGCTGTCAAGTACCGTATATGCTCAAAATTCGCCTTCCCCGGTCAGCACCAGCCCGGGCCCGTCCCCCTGTAAAAATTCCGTGGCGGCGCCCCTGATTCCACCGATTTAACAGTTCCGAAATTAGTGGTGAATCGTTATCGATGCAATCAACATCGATATCTAAACTGATTGGGTGGATTCTGCTTCCAAAATGACCAGAATATTTCACTCGATAATAGGACGTGGCAAGTGGTCAGCGATTTTAAAGCGCGCTGTGGGAAATCAGACTAGGGTAGAGAGGAGAAGCCTTGAGGCTCTACAACGCACCAGCTGCTGAGGTCATATGGCGTCGCCAAGTCTCATCCTGTTGGAAGGTATCTTGGGGATACGGAAATCCTTATTCAGTATTCCTGCCGTGGAATTGTGCCCTGTTTTAGTGACATGGACAGTGTCCGTAGCGTAAAGACAGTGGCGGATCCAGGATCGGGGTAGGTGGGCAAAAGGCATTTACCCCTCCCCAAACGGAAAAGCTTGGGCCAACTGTTTTTGCCCCCTCCTCCTCCAAGCGGTCGACCTCCTGTTTGCCCTGGCTCCTTTTTAGTTTATAAGCAAGAATTTGGCGCTTCAACTCTTAACTTCGAACAGAAGCAGTCAATTTAAGTGTAAACATTGGGCAATACTATAGGGTAAACAATACTAGGTTACCTGCAGCTCAAAAATTGGGAGCGCAAGATTACGATAATGTCGGAAACTTTCCCGGCAACAGCCGTTAGTCGGTGCCGTAAATGAACCGACATCAGCAGCGCCGCGTCACCAGACAAGCTCCAATCAGCTTGTCGTTTCTCTTACTGTCGTATGGTGGTACGTACGTATTATTATAGTACACACGTGACTGGATTTGTTGACCGTAGCTCGTAGTACATGTCGTATTTTCTCTGCGGTGTGCGTGCGTTTCGGTTGAATCTGCCCGGCCGCTGATGGCCGGCCTGTGAGACTGTGCGGCGGTGCGCAGGTGTTCGGGGACGGGCCCGGCCAGTCGCTGTCGGCGCCGTCCGGACGGGGTGGTGGTGCTGCCGCTGCCGGCGGCCATTGACCGGCTGCCTGAGGTGCGGCTGGCGGCGGCCACGGCGGCGCGCGCTGCCGCCGCCCGGCCGGTACCGCCGCTCCGGCTGGAGACGCTGCCGGGCACGCAGGCGGCGCTGGCGCAGACGCTGGGACAGCCGGAGCGCACTGTGGGCCAGCAGCTGGCGGAGCTAGCACAGCTGGAAGCCTCCCGCGGCCGCACCGTCCCGGCTGGGACCCGACGGCAAGGTGGTGGAGAGCGGCGACGAGGCCGAGGAGCCGGGGCCGCAGTTGGAGCCAGCCGCCTCCGCCGGCGACGACGGCCGCCACGTCTGCCAACTCTGTGAGTGCTCACGTGACGATGGGGGTCGCCAGTACCGCTGTAGTCTTCTCGCAACGGCTGTGCTGGCGTCACAGCGATGTTCAGCACGCTAATTACTCGTGCAGTGTGTATCTGTGCAGCCCGAGTGAGGACAATTGAAGCTATTGTCTTTCGACGCCTGCAATACGTTCGGCGTGGATAGCCGTCATCTAAGTCCATATCCCGGAAGCCGGTAAACTCCCAAGCGTTAAGAATAGCTTGAAATTGCGATGTACAATTAGCCGTGACTGTACAAAAGTTGTATTACGAATGCTTCACTCCGCAGGCAACACCACCTTCTCGACGCGGAAGACGCTGTCCTACCACGTGCGCTTCTCTGCACGCCAGCACCCGGGTCTACTACCCGTGCTCCTTCTGCTCGGCCGCCTTCATCAACATGTTCAGCGTGGAGCGGCATCTACAGAAGGGTGTGTGCTGCTGGGTCCGACTCCTAATGGCGTCGCCCGAATTTTTATTTATAATTTTTTTTAGAAATAAATTTTGTCCAGTTGCCTTCTCCAGTTCGACTGCAGGAGTCGGAGTCTCACTAAAGTCATCAAGGAGTCGTCACGGAGATCACGCCCGCAGGGGAACCGATTTTCATCTGCTGGACTAGTTTGCCAACTGCTGACTTGTCCGGCACATGAATAATTGGGTACGGGATGTGACGACCACCCGCGACCCCAGTTGGCCAGGATGGGTTTCGCTCCCCGCCTTCGGGTGAGGGGCCAAATTGAAACTGCCATCCTTATCCTAACTTAGCCTTCAATTTCAAATCCTATCTGCTCCATGCTCCTCTTCCTTTTCCCCCTCTTAATTCCCTGTGTGTCCATGCCTTTTCCAACCTCATCCTTTCTGCCCACTCCTAAATACCACTACTACCAAGACTAAACGATAGAATTCGAGGTATCAAACTTGCTCACGAAAGTCTATAAGGTTTCAGCGCACGCAGATGACACAGTTTGCCTATTGGATGGAGACATAAATAAATACATACGTGTACCCTATTTGAGGACCTCGGAGGTATACGCCTAAGTTTTTCAGGCCTATTCCTTAATGAAAGCAAATGTAAGGTCATGTGGCTTGGAAAGCATCCGGGAACAGAAATTTATCGAAGACAAGGCAGGACGAAAATTTTACTTTTGAGTAGGTTTCATCGATTAAATTGCTGGGAATTAACTTTACCAACAACATACTTACGAGATTCTTTCTCTAAATTATTTAAATATCTTACAAAAAATCAAAATAGTATCAGCCTGTGGAAGTTCAGATCTTTAACTCTAATAGGTAGAGTCACAATGGTAAAAACAATGATTTTACCACAATTCACCACATTTACTGACTTCTCTCCCGAAGCCTAACAATACGACACTGAAAAAAAAATTAAAAAGAAATGTTCTATTTTTGTGGGGTGGGAAAACAGAAAGAATCAGGCGTGAGATAGTAGTTCGTAATGTCAGCGACGGCGCGTCTTCGCATAGTAGACATAGATATGAAATATATTATATCCCTGAAGTCGTCCTGGGTCAGAAGGCAGCTGCAATCACAGCATCCATGGACAAAACTTTTTGCAAGTAGCGTGAAGCAGTGGCCCAACCATCTGGGAAAGGAGCTCAAAAATCTCTTCAGCTATATGCGAGATAGGCTTGAACAATAATTTTGGAAAGAGGTTTTGCTTTCAGTGGGCCCCATAAATCCGAGAGGTATCCAATGTTTGGTGAGGATTATTTGAGCATGGGTTTATGGCATTCCGATGTCACAGTGCGATTTTCCAACTCCAGAATAGAACTTTGGTTTCGAAAAGGGATTAGTTCCAGAGTTAACGATCTTGTAGAGTGCCAAGGTAATATTCTTTCACTTGAAGCGCCACGTAACAGATGCAACCTTGTATGTGGAAACAGAATGGATTATTTCATGCTTATACGATCACTAAAAGCCAGATATAAAGCGTGAGATTCAAAGGGAGCCTTACAAAACCCGATAATCCACCGCAGTTGTTCAGTTTGCCCTTTCAGAAAATAATGGAGTGGGTCATTTCTATAGACTTTTGATAAACACCAATGATCAGCGGATTAAACTGTGGGAAAGAAGTTGGGAACGGCTTTTTCTGTTGAGTCTTGGACAGACAGTTATCATTCCGTGCATATTTTTCCAATTTCTACACGTATTATGCAGCCCTGCACTTTAAAATAAACCCAAAAAATTTGCAAAACAAGATTGCTGCTTTATTGATTTGGAAAATTAGAGAGCCCATTATTGTGAAAGATGCCAGTGCCAAATAGAAACTGTAGAGCATAATTTTTCCTACAAGCCCTGCACTTCAAGCCTTTTGGATGACGGTACAAATATTTCTCCAGAAACTGTGGAATTGAAGAGAGAGAACATTAATCTAGCTAAGGTGATAATAGGAAAAAACAACAACGTTCAGCTCACTGACCATATAATAATTCTCGCAAAATCATTGTGATTCAGAATTACTTGATAGCCCTCCTACAATTGGGCGTCTAAAAGGCTACAGACGTCAGCTTGACATGGAAACGGAAGGATATGCAGCACTAATCGCAGGTAGTCGTGATGACGGTTTGAAATAAGGAAATAGGGGAGGTAACAATATAAATTGTGGGGATTTTCGACTAAAAAAGGCTACTGTTATGCACCAAACCATTTAATCTGAAACATTGTCCCTGTTTGTGTAATGGTAAGTGGTGTAGCATGAGTTCGGGTCGACGAAAGATGACTTCCCTTCCCACTTGGGTACTTGCTCCTGTTGGCTCTGGCGTTTTACCAAGGCCTGTGTTTGTAGCCTCTGCAATCGTTTGGACCGGGTTTGAATTTTGAAATAATAAGAAGTACCAAGAACTGAAAGTTCCGTCAAGCAAATAGTTCACGAACCATTGTGCTGAGGAGTAATTGTGACTCTGTACTGTCTATCCTCGGCTCTGTGCCCGTTTTCCTTTTGCTTGTGTTGAGGTGTTTTGGAAAGTAAGGGAGGGAGGGGGTGGATGGATTTTTATTGTTAGGCGTTATTGCGAGGTTTAGGTGTATTATTGATACTGGATTTGTCAGGATGAACGTTTCAAGGAAAAAGGCAATACAGGGCTTCGGCCGGCGTCACCTGAAGCTAAAAAAAAGCCAGTTCTACCCACTGTCTGTCGTGTTCGGCCCGGTATGTCTCCGCGTATGGCGGGGTGTTGTGGAAGCTCTCGCTAGTCTTGAGTGTGCACACCTCGGCCGCATGGGGAGCATTTCTTGGGCTTGACTATGCAGACTGATCCCCTTCCTCTCATTATTTCCCTCAATCCCTGTTTGCCCTGGTCTCTTCATGATGGGTAAGGTCTGGTCTTTCCTGCACCTTCTATCCATGTATCTCTGGTCGATTATGTTTTCTTGTTTGGTTATTTTTTGTTTGGTTTCTTCGCTCCGCTTTTTTATCTTCGTTTCTGGGTCAGAGTTTTTTGGCAACAGCAACCACCACTTTGACCTGCTGGTGCCGTTTTTACGGGTGTACAGAGCGCCCACATAGGCTGGCCTCATTCTTCCCGAGCTCCGGCTTGTGCTGCGGCGACGGACAGTTTAGATGGGATCCTGTGGAACTGAGGGGGCTCCCCTGCTCGGAGCCTACTGCAGGGGTAGGTAACACGCTCCCTTTGGCCTTGATATCATGATCGAACCGGGGTAGGCCTCCCAGAAGCCTCCGCAGGTGGTCACAGCCATGTCAGCAACGCCTGGCGTCCCCTGTCCAGCTGTGGCCGTGGGGCCTTCTCCTGGGGTCTTGGCCTGCGCGCTGTCGGGCTGGGAGCCGCGTGTGTGCTGTCTTGTTTGGGTGCGTGATGGGCGGAGTCGCGGGCGATCCATTCAATCGCCGATGCTCCGGTTGGTGGCGTGGTCCGGTGGGAGCACGCTCGCGGCCGTCATTTTTTGCGTTGGCGTGGCTTTTTGGCCTCGAGATTGGGCCCCTTGCGCCCTCTGGGCTGAGGAGGAAGGGAAGGCGATGCCGGATCGGACGGATGTGAGCTGGCTCTGTACCTGGTATGTAAGAAGGGTATCGCCGACCCTCCTACAGCCATCACATCCAACTTTTTTAGGATGAGAGGATGGTGGAGCAATTGGAACATACACCCATGGAACACACCCCGCAACACATACACAAACAAATAGTAGTAGCCTTCTCTCAAGAAGAGATGGAAACAAGGGAGGTCGTCATTCGCGGAAAAGAGAAATCCCTGGACAAAACCTTTGCTGACCCTTCCAACGGAAAAAGTGCCGTTGAAAAGCTTGGTGAGGTGAGGAGATGCGAGCAGAGGGAGAAATGGAGTCGCTTTTGGTTGAGTTTTGGGCGCTCAGATGCCGCCCGGATCTGCCCTATCTACCTCCCATATGACCTTTGGGGGCAGGGAGTAAGGGAAAAAGGTAGAGAAGGATATTCCCGTCGAAATACAGCTTTTGTGTTGTCCGCTCCCAGAACCAAAGGGATCGTATCCTGTCGCCAGCTGCAGGAGAGTCAGCGACGAGGATATAGCGGACGGGCTTTCAGATCGGGGAGTCACAACGGCTCGAAGGCTTGGTAAAACTGATGCAATAACCCTTGGAGTTCAGCGCTCCATCGCTTCAAACCAGGTATTTGTTGGCCTACACATCGGTCCCTGTCCAGAGTGTACGTCCCGGACCCACTCCGCTGCTTTAGGTGTCATCGCTTTGGGTACGGAGCTGGTTCACCAAGGTGCAGCACGAAAGCAGTGTAGCCGCTGCGGCCTTGAACATGGCTTGGGGAGTGTCAGGGGATGCCAAGGGTGTCCACTGCAAAGGAAAACACCAAGCGGGGTGTCGGCAATGCAGAGTTTACAAAACCGAACGAGAAATTGCAGAGATCCGGGATGAGCAGGCTGTATCCTTCGCAGGAGGCTAAGCGTATATATTACGAAAGTCACCCCACCGTATCCGCAGAGAAGCATTAATGAGTTCAACTCGCCAATCAACTACAAGCTGCAACGGTAACTGATACAGCTCATAGTTCCCTTCCGGTCGAGAGTTCACCCGGGAACTCGCGTCAGACCCTCAAGTGTGGGCCACGTCATCCCTGACGAGCGAAAAAGTCGGGTATTTGCTTGAAGCATGACCATTGGCGACATTTTGCGAATGATCATCACACTTTTGCCTCCCGCACGAGAGGAAGCTATGGACCTCTTCGCACGCTGGTGTACCATCGCCTACACCACCGACCGCGGCCGCTAACGCCGACGGTGGAAAGCCGCATGATGCACACAAGGCCCCCTCAGAATGATGGCCAGCGCCTCCTCTAGACCTTGAGACAAACGCAACCACGGAGGCTGAGACGCGAGTATCCCAAGCACGTGCCAGAAATCATGCCAGATGGCTCCACTCCAGGTGCTGCTAAGCCCCAAGAGGAAAACACAAACAAGCAGCCAACCGTAATCCAGGACCACGACTGTAACTATGAGATTCGAGGACGCTACCAGGACGGTCAGAGATACATGGACGGTGGTGGGAAAAGGCGGGGAAACCGATATCTCACCGCATTTCCACTACAGTCAAAGAAATCACCTGGCGAAGCACACTGTCCAGAGAAGTTGCCGCAGACTCCGATTAAGTGCGACAGAAGCCAAACAGTAGGCGCACGCAGGCCTGTAGTGGCTCCAAGGGCAGACACCGGTCCACCCCCTCCCCACCACCGCCTCCGCGGCGACAGGAGCCTCGGACTCACGCAGGGTCCTGCGGCCCGGCCGCGTCCCCCCGGCAGCAGGTTCCTGTCGCTTCCGGGGAGTTCTCCTATCACACCGCCCCGACAAGCGCATGCTGTCGGGAACACCATCCTGAACAGTATGGAGAGCCACGACAGCCATACAGCCCTGAAGAAGCAGGGGCTACAGCCTGATTCCAGGGATGAGACACTACACGCTGTAACTCCACTGGTGCCTCTCCAAGCGCTTCTGGAGCGTCGTATGCTTTTGCATTTTGACATATGACTAGTTATTTGCACACACCCCACATCCCCCTGAGTACCTTTTTACAATGGAACAGTCCGGGGGAGTTTTCCGAGCTGGCGCCTTCGACCTACATACCACAGATCGGATCCAATAACCCTATGGCAGTCTGTCTACAGGAGACCGAGTTATCTCCTGAGGCCTCGTATTCTATTAAAGACTACACCATTTTTCAAAATGACATGCAGCATAGCACGATAGCACATGGATGTGTTCTGATAGCCGTACACCAGGGGGTACCAGTAGTAAAGAGTTGCCTTGCGGTCACCACTAGCTGTTGCAGCTCGCATTTCCGTCGGTCGAAGAACGCTCACGATATGCTCCATATACCTACCTCCAGAGGTTGACAGTCCTCGTGTGGAGTCTCTCTCTGCTGGTGGCAGAGCTACCCCGGCCTTTTCTCCTATTGGGAGACTTTAATGTACATGGAATTACATGGGGATGCAGAAGTACTAACACTCGGGGTCAAACTACCTCAGAAAAGCTTTATAGCCTGACGAAAGCTTATGCCTTTTAAATACCAGGAGTGCCACGCACCTAACCCAGCCTTCTGGGCTCTCGAATCAGCCGAGTGACCCCAGTCTGTGTAGGCCGGAATTGGCACCCGTCTTTAAGTAGTCAACGCTTTTATAATGACCCATTGGGTAGTGACCACTACCCCATCTTCCTAACCTTCGAAGTCTCTGCTTCTTTAGGTAATAGGCCACAACGATGGAACCTTAACTAGAGCCGACATATCAAGTTC
>JAOTON010001187.1:1650000-1822932 GCA_034440635.1 Lepas anatifera | reverse complement strand
GAATGCGTCCGAAATGGAAAGGGTGAAAATCGGCTGCACTGCCATCTCAGTCAGTGTGGCTTCAAAACTTTTATTCGCTTCGACTGCTATATTCAGTTGGTGCTAGCAGGTAAATACTTACTTTTCCAGTGCGGGTCTGAAAGCTTTCAAGAGTTGAGAGGCTGACCATCTTTGCTCCTAAATATCCCTTATCGCTTTGGAGGGCTGCTGCTTCTGTATGCGACCCACTTTTTTTATCCCGCAACAAAAAGATGCGCCATCGATTTGAATGCCAAGACTTACCTAGTATCAGAATTCCCAATGGTCTCAATTTCTTGGCTAAAACACTAGAGGTGGGAAATCCCTCCATTGCGCGTGTTCACGCAGTAGCCGAAGTCGCACCGACGGCTCCTACCGCCAGAACGTCTCTCAGTTTCCAGCGCCCTGGAAAACTGTCGGTGCGTTGTTGGGCATCACTCAACTGTGCCCGCCTCCGGTCAAAGTGCTCACTGGTATTGGAGTGGCGCTGCATAACCTGTACCCGCTGTATCTGACTCTATGTGTCCCTGACCTGGCATAGTGCGGCCTGTATGTACCCTGACCTGGCTCTGTCTAACCTGTGACCTTGACCTGGCACAGTGTGACCCGTGACCCTACCTGACCTGGCTCCAACAGTTGACGAGACCCAGGTATGTGACCGCTGTAGGTCAGCTATGTGTGACCCAGACCCGTTTCTATCTAACCTGTAACACTGACCCAGCTCTGTTCGACCCTTGACCCTGACACAGCTCTGCCTGACCCCGTAACCCCGCTCTGTTTGACCCGTAACCTTGACCCAGCTCTGTCTGAACCCTTGACCCTGACACAGCTCTGCCTGACCCCTGACCCTGCTCTGTTTGACCCGTAACCTTGACCCAGCTCTGTCTGACCCTTGACCCTGAAACAGCTCTGCCTGACCCGTGACCCTGCCCTGTTTGCCCCGTAACCTCGACCTGGTTCTGTTTGACCCGTGACCCTGACCCAGCTCTGTCTGACCCGGGATATTGACCCAGCTATGTCTGGACCTGGTGACCCTGACCCAGCTCAGACGGACCCGTGACCCTGCCTGACCCGCTGCCGGCAGCTGACGGCACAGACCTGTATCCGCTGTACGTGGTGCTGAAGATGCTGGCCAAGTACAACTGACCTTCTCGGCGCTGGTCTCCATCCGGCTGCTGATCATCGAGATTTACCCCACGCCGGTGCGGGGTAGCCTGGTGGGCCTGACGGCGCTCTTTCGGCCTGCTGGGGTCCGGTCTCGGCTACTACTACTCCGTCATGGTGAGAGAACTCGGCGGCGGGCTCGGGATTGATGTGTATTGGTCAGTATGTCCGGCTTTCATGCTGCCGACCCAGGTTCAGATGCTGGTGTGTTCGTCGAGGAAGATGTTGGTGGTTTGATACCCCAAGAATTGCTCCCAAAAGAAAGTGCCACCAATAATCCCAGCGGTTGGTGCACGATTGAGCCCGGGTTAACGGTGTCCGGGGTTCACTAGGTTCCATATGGGTTCACTAGGTGGAGCTGGAGCCCATTAGTTCTGGCCTTTTTCTGGACTGCACATGAGTAAGCGGCGTCGAAAGCTGGACCCCTCTGTATCGATGATGTCAAAAACTGTCCACCTTCATTGATGAGACTAACCATGGTGCGGTATAATACTGTCCACAGCTGTCCATATCTGGTACGGAGACTGACCCGGCTGCGGTGGGGTACTGTCCAAAGCTGTCCACAGCTGGTACCGAGACTGACCCGGCTGCAGTACCGTCTACATCTGGTACGGAGACTGACCCGGCTGCAGTGGGGTACTGTCCAAAGCTGTCCACAGCTGGTACCGAGACTGACCCGGCTGCAGTACCGTCTACATCTGGTACGGAGACTGGACCCGGCTGCAGTGGGGGTACTGTCCAAAGCTGTCCACAGCTGGTACCGAGACTGACCCGGCTGCAGTACCGTCTACATCTGGTACGGAGACTGACCCGGCTGCGGTGGGGTACTGTCCACAGCCGTCCACAGCTTGTACCAAGACTGACCCGGCTGCGGTGCCGCCTACAGCTGGTACCGAGACTGACCCGGCCGCGGTGCCGTCCCCAGCTCGCCTACAGCCGGTACGTAGGCGTGCTGCTGGGGTGTGTCTGGCGGTGGTGGCCGGGTTGCTCTGCCGCCTTCTGCCGGAGACCTCCAACCGGCCTCTGCCCGACACCATCCATGACGTCATGGAGGCGTACCGGGACGTGTTCGTCAATATGCTGGGCATGATGGGTGGCATGGGCGCCAACGGTGGGGGCAGCGGCGGCGGCGGCGACGGTGAGGAGGGGGTGACCATACTGCCACCTGCCGAGGCCAGCAGCAGCGCCCCCAGCCGGCGGAGGAGACGGCGGCACGGGAGCAGCAGCAGGAGCAGCAGTGGAGGCCCGACCTCTGAGCTGTCGCCAGGGCAGCCCCCGCGCTAGGCCGTGGTCACTCTTACTACCTAGGCTGGTTTTATTATGAGCGATTGTTGAGAACGTGTCATATTTGTTCTTGCATCTGATGTTAAAAAGCTGACAATTTTATGGTGTGGCCATCTGATGTGAAACATTTGTTGATTTCCTAAATTGAACTTATCAAAACGCTAGTTTTGATGTCTCACGTAGAATCCAAAATTGTCATGTACGCCGATGACGCACAATTCTTGCATCGAGGCCTTAGTCAAAACCCGCTTGAACTTCAGGGAAAAGTAGAAGCTACATTCAAGCAAGCCCACACATGGTTTACCCAGAATAGTTTAAAAATCAACCCAACAAAAACTGATCTTATGCTTGTTAGACCACGCCATAGGCGGTCATCACTGCAGTTCTCTGTACAGTTTGGAGATGTTAATGTTAAACCGTCGTCAACTGCCAAGATTTTGGGTCTCACTGTCGATGATGGATTACATTTTGATGCTCGTGTAACAACAGTGATCAAACGGTGCTACTCTACTCTAGGTGGCTTAGCAAAATTTTCGTACAGACTTCCAGAAGCGGTAAAGAAGATGATAGTAGAAACTCTTATATTCCCACACTATTACCTATTGTTTATCAATCTGGTCAGGATGCAACAAAAGTCAGCACAACCGCATTCAAAAAGTCATTAATCATTGCGCGCGAGTCGTGAAAGGAGCCAGAAAGCATGACCATGTGACTCCCATACTAAAAGACTTAAAATGGCCTAGATTCGATGAATTCTTACAGGAGCATGACCTGACTACCATGTGTTATGTTCTGTACTCAAAAAATGCCCCATCCAGCCTGCGTGATCGGTTCACACACCGCGATGAAGTCTCGAGTAGGCAGACCAGAGCCACGCACGCGGGTGACCTTCACCTACCGCGTGTGCGAACCGAGCACGCCCGGCGATTTTTCAGATATCGGGCCACATCACTGTGGAACCTCGCTCCTGCTGAAGTTAGGAACGAGCGCAAACCGGCAAAATGTCGTAGGCTAGCTAACCGCTGGATTAATGATAGACGTCAGGTAGAGAATAGGAGCTAACTAGTGTGGAGGTGAAGAGTGTATGGTTTGTAATTCATGACGGAAGAGCCATTTTGTATGGAGGACATGAAAATATATGATGATGATGATGAATAGTTCGAAAAGAGCAGGTTGAACGCTCGTATTAGCTCCTGTTGAGTTTGCTGATATCACACGTGTTTTGACACCACATGCACCATATGTTTGGGCATAATAAGCAGTTCCTTGTGATGTAGATCACATGAATTGCCTCTTATCATAATGACCATGCCTGTGGGAATTTATGGAGACTGTCAGCCAGGGGACCTTCCCGAGCGTTTGAAAACGTGCCAATATAGTGCCTATCGTCAAAAAGGGCACAGAGACCTTCCAGTGCACTGCCGTGCAGTGTCGTTGCTGCCACTGTTGAGCAGTGCTCGGTGATATGTATGTTGTACGTTTTGCTCAAACTCAGCCAGCCTTATCCAAGAAATAGCATGGCGTCATTCCAGGTTGTTTCTGTGCCTCTAATTTGGCCATTATGGCAGCAAAGGCCTGGGCCAATATGGCAACCGGATCTGCGACAGATGTGATCTATAAATGTACACCAGTGTTGATTCCAGGTTGACATTTCAAAGCGTGCACTACGCACATTTTATTCATAAGTTCTTCGGAAAAACCTTAAGCTGTTGTAGGCTGCACCTACCTGGCCAGGAACAGATAGTCGTTGTAAACGGCCAGAGCTCAAGGGAAGACGGTTTTTTATCCCCTTTAAAGTTCGCCTGTTTCATAAATCATCTATCGACCGCGCTGTGCGCAGTTACTTTGATTTTCACTATTGACGTTGGAATGTGTCACCAACTTGACGGACGACATAATGTGAGACTGGCTTGTGCAAGTCT
Organism: Lepas anatifera; assembly: GCA_034440635.1. Lineage (NCBI taxonomy): Eukaryota > Metazoa > Arthropoda > Thecostraca > Lepadidae > Lepas > Lepas anatifera. The sequence goes on along the minus strand of JAOTON010001187.1, from coordinate 1,818,544 downwards.
TGATGATGCCAATAGTCGGATCTGTGTGTTCTGAAGCCCGACACAGCAAAATATAAGATGCTCTCTGCAACGTTGTGTCATTCCCCTATCCATGCCAGTTATCCTATAGGGAGCAGAAACAGAGCACCATAGACGGATCCATTGGCAAGGGCAGCTTCCCAATTGACCCTCGGCGTCCCCTGAAATGGTCATGGGGCCACCATGCTAGCTTGATGGCGCGCTTCTGAATGTCAGTTCCCACCCCCACCCGCCCCCCCCAGGATGCGAGTATCGGCGCCCCCACAATAGGATTGGGCACCCCGACAGGTTTTGCAGTCCGAAAGCAGCCCCTAGGTGCGGATGTTACCCCCCCGCCCATGTGTCCACCTCCCAATGGGTAATTTTGGATCCGCCTACGTGAAGCACATTATGGATAACGTTGTTTCAAAAAACGATGTGAAGCTAGACTTGACTTTTTTTAAACGGGAAACCATGGTATCGGTGCAACACCGAGGCAATGCTGTCAGTCGATGGTAATGTGTGGGTTGTGTCAAAACACTGTTGTCTGGTAGAACGATGAACCCCGTCATGGTACGAGCAAATTCAGAATAGATGGGGCTGGGGACTGGAGTTCTAACAGTAGTTTGAAATCTATCTTCCTATTTTTGTTTTTATTTTAGTACCAACTATATGACAAAGGTATATGAAAACGGTTGCAGAGATAACAGAAGCTAAGTCTAGAACTCTTTTACTCGGTTTCTGAATACATCCTCCTAAAACAGCCAGCCATAGTTCCACCTCTGGCAAAACTATATTATCAAAACTTTAGGGCAATATTGCGTTATTAAATTCTAAGAAAAGTCCGAGCATTTCGAAGGCCTACCGCGAACCGTTTAGGAGATATTGCGGAAGAACATGAGGGATGGGCCAAATTGTCCCCCAGACGAAAACAGGGTTAACCTCCTAACGTTTCCTGATACGCCCTAACAGGGGCCTCGAAGGCTATTAGAAGGAGAAGGCAACTTAACACGCGCATTGACGGGGGGTGGGGGGCACATAAAAACAGCGGCGCTACGCGCCGCTGTACTTGACATACCCTTTCCCTCATCATTTTACAACTTTTGCCAAAATTTTAAGGTTAGGTCATCTCAGGTCAAGTCACCAGTACAGGTCGTGACCTGACCTCAAAAAAAGTTTAAGCTAGCATAAGTCGAAACAGGGTAAACTTATGCGATTGAAACTCACATCACATAATGGGCCAACCGAGTTCTTTATAATATGTTCCGGGTACTTTTTATATCGATGACCTCAGTTCGAAAATATTTATATATACCTCTGCAAGCGTACAGAGTACCATTTGACCCCTGGGGAGCCCTTGGCATAATCGATGTCGTCTGCCAGCAGTTAGGCTAGGGTTCCTGATTAACGGAAAACTATACACATTTCCACATGCGGCACCGTACCTGTCTCGAAGAGGTCCTGTGTCCAGGTACTTCTCCAAGCACCGACATAATCTAACCAAAGGCCCAATCACAGCGTGCAGAGCCACGTGAGAAGCACGTGGACGCCCTCCAAGAGCAATAGAAAACACGAAGGCACTTTGCCGCCTTTGCCATGTCACCATACCCCGTGCCCACGCGCTGCGTCACAGCACCACCTGCGCCATCTGCGGCGGCAGAACTGTCGCCCTGAGCTGCGTCACCACAAGCTCCCGACCACGTGGCCCGGTCAACACTGCCAGCAGCGGCACCAGCTGCCGCAGCGGACCCGCCAGCGCTGCTGTCCAACACGGAAAAAGCAGCAAGAGGCGCAACGTCGCTAAAACCTTCTGTTGCCCTCTCTACCTAGATGTCCGGTACCTTTCCGCACTTTTTTATCCCTTGTTTGAGGCTTCACCATCGCTGATTGGTCCGAGTGGGCACAATACCTCGGTCCGCCTCTGCCAGTCAGCCAGCACGGGTTGCGCATGCGTGAGATGCGCTGACCTCCTGGGTGACAAGGGGAAAGCCGGACAGGGCACCGCAAGCAGGGGCCCCTTGTGCAGGGGCAACCCGCAACAGGGGCCCCGAGGGAAAGTAGCACCCATTCGCAGTAGACTCCCCAGATACACTCGCGCCAGACATTGGAGCCCCCGTGAGAGGGGCCCCATGAACAGGGGCCCCTAGAATCTAGGGCGCCTGGAAGTGGACCCCATTGGCAGTGGGCCCCCTAAATACAGTCGGCCTTAGACGTTGGGGACCTCCGTGAGCAGGGGGGCCTATGAGCGGGAGGCCCCACGAGCAGGGGCACCCAGCAGCTGGGGTCCCTAGGGGAAAGTGGAGCCCCACTGGCAGTGGGCCCCTAGATGCAGTCGGCCCAAGACGTTGGAGCCTCCGTGAGCAAGGTGCCCCGCGAGCAGGGGCCCCCACAAGCAGCGAAGCCCGAGAGCAAGAAGCCCCCTGGAGTAGGGGCTCTGTAGTAGCAGCCTTCATGGGCAGGAGTTGTCAAAGGCGGGCGACCACACATGCAATGACCATCTGGCTACAATCGGCCCATGGGGCAAGGGAGCTCTGGTGGTAGTCGGTTTCAGAAGCAGGGGGGCCCCACGAGAAGCCCCTAGTGGAGTCCGATAGGGGCAGTGGGCCCAGAAGTAGAACCTCCTACTGGCAGTCAGAATCAGCGAGCAGGGCCTTTAGATCCAGAGGGCCCCCTAGTCACAGTCAGTCCCAGGCGTTGGGAACCCCTGCGAGCAGGAGGCTCACGCAAAAAGGGGCCCAAGAGCAGGGGGCACCACAAGATGGGAGCCCCAGGAGCAGAAATCACCGTGAAGTAGGGGCCCCCTTGTGGCAGACTTCAGGGGCATGGGGCCCCGGGAGGCAGATGGTCACAAGGGCAAGGGCCACCTAGTTACAGTCGGCCCTTCGGGGCCCTCTAGTGGTCGACGGTTTCAGAAGCATGGGCCCCAGGGGAAGAAGACCTTGGTGGAAGTCGCCTCATGAAACAGTAGGCCCCCTAGAAGCATGGCCCCATTGGCAGGGGATAATTAGCTACTATTGGCAGTCAGAATCAGAGAGCAGGGGCCTTCAGATCCCGAAGCAGTTAGAGTTCTCGGCAGTTAGTTTCTCTGGCTAGGGACCAGGGGAAGGTTCCTGGAAAACGTGGACCCCAGGAACAGGGATCCCTAATCACAGTCGGCTTCAGGGCCAGGGGCCCCAGCCAGGGCCCAAGATCAGGGGGCCCTGCTGTAGTCGGCCCTATGGGGCAGGAACCTCTAATGGCAGTTGGTTTCAGTGGCAGGGATGCCCAGGGAAAAAGCTCCTAGTGGGAGTCGGTCTCCTGAAGCATGATCCCTGAAGCAGGAATCGTTCATTCAGTCCCTGACGTCAAATGTGAACATCTTATGAAATCAAGGCGTTTAACATTCAGATTTCGGATTATGCCTAATTTGGTATAACTAGGCAGTGAGCATCGTCACAAGTTATGCCAAGCATTGAAGTTGGTACGGTCTAGCGGGATAGCAAAATAAAAATCATATCTTGATTTTTCGGGCCAAAATTTCCCATACTGACCACGCATTCGTGCCATGATGGGCAGGGGCGGATCCAGCCAGTGAGATTGGGGAGGGGCACACCCATGTCGGCGAGGAGCAAAGAAGATATGGAGCAAAGAATCTTGCTCTTCCATTCGTCAGATTTCAGGGAAGTTTACTCCTTTTGGGGAATCTGCTGCTCCAAGACTGTTGCAGACTTAATACAATGGAAGTGGGTACAAATTGTTTAATTCCCGGATAACGCGCTGTCGCGTGTCAAAACCTGAAAAGAACAGTATGGGTCTGACCTGTCACGCGCAACACAATTCTAGAACGTTGTCACAGTGCTGGGACAGATCTGCCACAGGCGCGAGTCTGAGTGGCCACACATCTCTATGTGCGAATCATGTGACTTCACAGCATCTCCCGTCGTAAGGTCCGAGCGTTCATTTCTCACGAAGTGAGAACTTTGTGAATATGCTTCATCCCCCACCGCCGGATCAGTGCACGGTAACACAAACACACCAGCTGAATGCATTCATATATATATTTGTTGTCGTTTCACTGCATGGCCCTCCACATGACTCTTCCAGAAACCAGCCGATATAAAATGGTAAGAATTAGTATATATTTTACAGAAGAGTGTACATGATGTACATCGATACAAAGTCGGCGGGTCGAGCCCGGCGGCACCGATGGAGGCCCCGTGGCGCCCCCACCGCGTCACCGGCCGGCCCCACCCACGCTGGCTGGGTTTTGATTGGTCGGCGGTGCCGTGCGAGCGGCGGAGTCGGGCGCCGCGACAGCCGCAGGCCGCCCCGGCCGGGGAGAGCGCCGGGGGCGGCGGCGAGTGTCGCGCCGCCGACGGCTAGGGGAGGGGCGCGCAGCCTGGGCGCCGGACCCTGCACCCAGCGCCGAGGTCCCGCCACTGCCGCGGCCGCCGCTGGCACGGACACGGGGCGACGGCCACCCACTCACACTCAGCAGACCGACAGCCTGCAGTCCAACAGCCGCCCGGTATCGGTGCACACCCAATCCCTCATGCATTTCCCACGTGTTCTCATTTACCTATATGCAATATGCATACATGTAAGTATACATGAAAGGTAGGTATGTATGCGTTTGAGCGCGTCGGGGCGTCGCCTGTAGTTAAAGCTATTCCGGCGCGGCCCGGTCTCGGGCAGGCCGGCGAGGGGGCCGCGGCAGCCATCACAGAGAGAGCGGCAGTCGGGCAGCCGCGGCCGGGTCTTAGCTGAAGGCCGCGTCGCCTGCCGCCGGCTTGGAGGAGGCTGTGGGTGGCACACTGACCAGCGAGCTGGTGGCGAACAGTTTGTACCAGCCGATGGCGATGTTGGAGAGGTCCAAGTCGTCCAGCAGAATCTGCGCCACACCCATGAAGATCTTTTTGCCCTCCATGCGGCCGTAGTCGCCCCAGACGGTAACCTAGCGACAAACCGTCAACTGTCAAAGCTGCTGCAGCACTGAGAGTCGTCAGACAACACGTTGTAACGGCATTGGCGTGGACGGACGACTAACGTTGCTAAACTTAAATCGGCTTCCTCTGGAACCATTGATAGGTCATTCGAGCCCCGCTCTATCTTAACTCAGGTCCGGTTCCCGCCTAACCCCGTTTGGCCTAGTTTCAGTCTTACCTGAGTCCAAACTTTATATTTGGGCAAGGCATTCAAGTATCGCTACGTTATCATGCCCGTACACTGGAGGGCTGTGATTGGCTAGGATTACCCATGCAACCGCGAAGTATGTGTTTGAAAACACTTCACATAGCGGCCCATTTGAGCATCACGCGAATAAAAAGTTTATACCGCTACCTGCATGATAAACACCTTCAAGTTGTTACCTAAACAATCTGTTTCAGCTTACATGTTTTATCTATGAATGGATGGCGTCTCCGTCCAGGCATTTTAGCGCAACCAAAGGTATACGGCAGCATCCGAACGCATCCCAAACCGTTACCGGATCGGACTGGCATGGCTTTAAAAATCGGAGGAGCTAATATCTGGATATAAACTCGGATTTTTGTTTTGAACAGCTGGTCAATATGTTTGTACGGATTTGATCTTGAGTGATTCTTTCCGACCAGATCAGCCTGGGTTGATAAGTGAAAGCCTGGAAGGTCGGGCCTGTTGACGGTGACACGCTCTGCCGGTCACGCTCACTTGGCCGGGCCAGCACCACGTACCTGGAGCACACATCCCGCGTACTTCTCCGTAAACACCAGCGTCTGCTGATACAGCGGGTCTAGGGTCCGCCGTGCTGTGCTCGTCTTGGCCTTGGATAAACATCGTTTGCCGTCCACCAGGTAGACCTTCACGTACGGGGCTGGCGAACACGGCAAGAACATCACGTACAGAGCTGGTGAGCACAGCAAGAACATCACGTACAGGACTAGCGGGCAAAATATCACGTACAGAGCTGGTGAGCACGGCAAGAACATCACGTACAGGATTAGTGGGCACGGCAAGAACATCACGTACAGGACTAGCGGGCAAGAACATCACGTACAGAGCTGGTGAGCACGGCAAAAACATCACGCACAGGATTAGTGGGCACAGTAAGAACATCACGTACAAGACTAGCGGGCAAAATATCACGTACAGAGCTGGTGGGCACGGCAAGAGGATCACGTACAGGACTGGTGGGCACGGCAAGAGGATCACGTACAGGACTGGTGGGCACGGCAAGAACGTCACATAAAGGACTGGTGGGCAAGAACATCACGTAGAGGACTGGTGGGCACGGTTACAGGGTCACGTACAGGACCAATGAGTTTTGTGTTCAATAAGGGTAAGTTTCTTGTCAGCAGCAGGTTGAATATTAAGTGGTCCCTCACTTTTACACCGGTGGCGACGTTTATGCCGGGTTCAGGTCACAAAGAAGAAGTTGTGTACTTTCTGAGGTACGGTTCTGGACGTTAGGACCAAACGAGAGCGATAAAACGCTGCAGTTTTTATAACACAGCAAAAATGACTGATTGAACTCATATTCGGGAAAAAAACAGTTCCTGAAGTTTTACTATAAGCAACAGATGACTTACAATTGTACATTCCAGACGCGCTATTACGACTGTTTCCACTGACCTGGAAGAATTCTGGAGCCTGGCTTGGACTGAAGCCCGCGTGCACGGATCACCTCCACCTCCAGGTTTCCTTTCGGTCGCACATGGAGAGCTGGATGTCACCCAGCGAGGGGCTGGCTAGCATCTGGCGTCCCACCAGCTGACCTGCCCACGTACACCATAGTCACTCCGATCTGAAGCCAGCTGATCCCACTCTGGCCAGCGGTGGGCCATTCTGACGTTTAGATTGGGCGTCAGCAGCTGATATTGACCTGGCTGGGCGTTAGCAACGGTGCGCTTGCAAGAAGGACAGACTGCAGTTACATATATTGGGTTTGACTAAAGGGACGAAGTTTAGGGGTCACATTACAGTACCTGAGGAAAGCATTTTTGGAATTAGGAGAACCATCCTCTCAACACTAATTTTAGACCATTTTAGGAGGCACCGTGATTCCAAAGTCTTATCGGGAAATGATATACATGATTTCGGCAGATACGGCAGCTATCTGAAAAGAGGCGATAAAGTAGTCGACCACGAGTCTTCGACTGACATTGATGGGCAGCCAACTATAGGGGACACCGGAAAACAGGACGTCTTCTGCGTATGCTGCTGTTAACTCCAGTTTTGGTTAAGACGCCTGTAGCACACAGCTTCGGCATTTTGAAGAGGTTTCCCGCTCATGTAAGACGCCTAACGTGGAGTGGGGAGTGCCTCCGAGGCCTTCAGGGGACAACCACCCCCTTGAGTCCGTGGCTGACCAGGCAAGGTACGGTCAGACCCACTCACCTGGTCCTAGTCCCTCGATAAAGTCGGCTATGTGACCCTCTGGCACGCGTAGGCCCGGTACGAGACTGCAACACACCGACACCTGGTCAGATACACACGCGCACACATACACACATACACAGCCACACCAAGTGAGCTGGTCTTCCTCTTCCGCTAGAAGGAAGCTAAACTTACTTATTACTAGCATGTAAGAAGCTAAATATCGGAAAGAGACAACAATGCTGTTAGAATATGGATAGTAGCACTGACTTTTACAAATCCTGGAGTTTCCACATTTGATTCCTGGCTGCTGGTTTCATGACGTCTTCGCGGAAGTGGGTTTGATAACGTATAATATATAATACAATGTATCTGCAAACAAATACAAACTGCAAATAGTATATTCTACAAAGGTTACGCAGCCATCAGCTATATCGCTTAGAAGCATGTGCTCATTTGTTCTCAACTATATCGTGGCAAGAACATGCAAGCATGCAAACATGACTTATCTACTTCTTGTAGCCAGGAAAACTCGCGCACAAACGGCTATTCGCCACAAATTTCATCCAGAAACAGATTCGCCTTATCCCAGGCTGCTCTCACCGGGAGTCATCCCGGGGTTAACTGACTGCAGCGTCAGTCAGAGACTGCGGCTGGACTGACGGCAGCCTGGCGACGTCGAGCGACACGAACTAACCGACCTGGTGGTGCTTGATGTCCCACCGTAAACTCTTCCTCGCTCCAAAATAAACGTCTCTGTCGATGCGCTCTAGGAACCTAATGATGAAAAGTAATAGCTTATTAAACTACTCGGCAGATCGCAACAAACATGGTCTCATTCGAAAGCTTTCATGTTTTTTTTGTAAAAACAGACCCACGTAAAACTGAAAACCCACCACAAACGTAGTTCCAAAAGGATGGGTAAAAATTCCCACCGGGGCACCCTCCGTATGGCTTACATAGCCTTCGTCCATGCCAATGTACAGTGCGGAGCCATCATTTACCTCATCTATGAGTCACCGGCGGTCAGGTCGCTCTAGGAGGCGGAGCAGAACAAATGCACCTGGATCACTGGTGGATGTAACAGCCTTGCCAACGCCAAAGCTCTTAGAATCGAGATGAGCCTTCTTCCCTCTTTCTCAGGTAGAGCGAAGAAACTGACAGCGACGGAAGAGACCACGATGCACCGCTTACGCGAAAGAGACCCGGTACACTGGCCCTTCAAGTCGTGACATCATTCCGACTACACTATCAGGCCCATGAGGCCTGGGGACGTGCTCATCAGAAAGTGCGGGAACGCGGCACGGAGGCGCCAGAGTCGCCCAAGCTGGAAGCGATGTTACCCAAAAAGACCTCCGTGCACCCTTTGGCTGACTGAATTCTGACAGAGACATGCATAGCAGAGCTCTCGATGGAGCCTCTTACACTCCGTTACCCCGCAGCCACCCCGGGCGCGACGCCAAACGCCATGCGCTTCCACACAACAAAAATCGACCCACCCGACAGGCGCAGGAACCGCGCTGAGGGTGCAACCAGAGTCAGACGCAATGGCCTGGAATCGACGGGCCAGCTAGAGAAGGCCCTGGCACCGGCGGGAGGGAGCTCCAGTAGCACTCGGGTGGAAATCGTCTCCATCAGACTCACCCTCGCCACATTTCAGGAGATGCTACAGGAGGCGAGCGCGAGAATCAGCCAGCTTCGCACCGACAGCCCCTCCCCTCGTCAGCCTCATGAAGCTGCGCAGAGGCCCAAATCTCCAGGACGAAGTGGTCGCAGCTGACATCAGAAACTACTGCGCCAGCCAGGAAGGCATATCCATCGACCTCCAAAGGGACATCTAGTCAAGTGGAACGGGATGGCAACTACGCCGGAAACGCCCCGTCGCCCTCCTAACTTCGCTCCAGCGTCAGCGTAAGGCGCCCAGGCCATAACCCCTGGACTTTCAATAGGCGCGCATGGCTCTCAGAAAACAAGAAAACGTTTGGACGGCGGCCTTTCTGCGCGCCCACCACCCGGTACCTAACCCTCACTCAGCCGCGACAAACTATCAAGATGGGACAGGCCATCGTCTCCCGCCTACAGTTGGCGAAGTCTTCAATGACGGAAAACGGAGCGAAGGGCAAGACCGGGTGCCTCTTGCTAGTGTCCGGCCTACTATGCTACCACAAAGCACAATCGAGGAGGCACCAACGCAGAGATAGCTCTGGGCGGCAACATTCAGAACACCGAGAGCTTTCACAGACGGGTGGGTTGGACCGACTCACTTGCCAACTTGGTCGCGACCCGGCTCATGAAGAAGATGCGCACAAGGAGGTACTAAGCCGATAACAAGCCCAGTTTAGCGAACCCTGGAGACCGCCGGGGGTTTTCACGATGGGACGTTCAACTGCACAAGCTGCAGACCGGTCACGGGACGCTCCTGTCAGCCTGCCGCCCGCGCAGCGGGCCCGATACCGAGGCTGACTGCCCAGGGTGCGAACTGGTCGAGGAGAACCTCCCCTATATAACTACTATTCAACTGACCAGCGGAAGCCACGCTGCGACATTAGATAGTCGAGACGGAAGATCCGACGGTGGAGAGGCGAAGCAGTGAGCAACCCATGCCATGTCGCAGCACACCTGAAGAATCTAGGACGCATCTAGAGAGACCTGACCTCTGAAAGCGAATATGAGGAACATCATTTTATCTTGTTTTATTTTCGCCCGACCAGAGTGGTGGCCCCGCCAAGGCAACTTGGATACACAGCTAAGAGTCAGGTGCCTTCGAAATGGGCCGCCGGTGCACGATCACAACTACAACAGCAGCAACAGGAGGGGAGTACTCACCCGTCATCGTCATTGCTGACTCAGGACTCAGCTTTCACCACCACTGCAGAGTAAGGACCAGCCAGACACCGTCATCTCTGACTGAGAACTCACCTGCCACCCGTCACTGCGGATTCAGGACCCATTTGCCACCACCACCACTGACTAAGGACTCACCTATCACCGTCACAGCTTATTGAGAACCAACCTGCCACTGTCACTCCTCATTGAAAACCCACCTGCCACCGTCGCAACTCATTGAAAACCAACCTGCCACCGTCACTGCTCACTGAAAACCCACCTGCCACCGTCACTGCTCACTGAAACCCCGCCTGCCACCGTCACTACTCATTGAGAACCCACCTGCCACCGTCACTCCTCATTGACAACCCACCTGCCACCGTCACTACTCACTGAGAACCAACCTGCCACCGTCACTCCTCATTGAGAACCCACCTGCCACCGTCACTGCTCACTGAAAACCCACCTGCCACCGTCACTGCTGGCCGAGTTGCTGACGTCGGAGTCCCGGGAGCGTTGTCGGACAGGCCGCGCCGGGCCCGCCGTCGGCGCCGACGCCGGAGGTACCACCTCGTGCGACCGCTGAATGCCACTAGCGCTACGCTTTCTACTCACATCAGCTGCAAAATACGAGATACAGGCCATGCATCACACAAGCTGCCTAGGAGCTGGCCACGGAGCACAGGATCCGGGGCCAGCAGCGCCATCGCGATGCTGCCCCGGCGCTGCGAGCGGTCTACAGTGACACCAACCGACTGCCTGCGTCACTACTGCCGCCCAGAGACCGCAAACGCAACTACCTGCGGAGAAAACGGAAACGATGCGGCCGGCCGGGCGGGAAGCGGGGAGATGCGAGCGGGTCGAAGGCAGAGAGCAAGCTTGTCGGGAGAGAGAGAGAGAGAGAGAGAGAGAGAGAGAGAGAGAGAAAGAAAGAAAGAAAGAAAGAAAGAAAGAAAGAAAGAAAGAAAGAAAGAAAGAAAGAAAGAAAGAGAGAGAGAGAGAGAGAGAGAGAGAAAGAAAGAGAAAGAGAGAGAAAGAGAGAGAGAGAGAGAGAGAGAGGTACCGGGTGGAAGCGGCGCTGCTAACGTCGGAGCGGTCCGACAGTTCCTCCAGCTCTCCGTCCGAACTGTGGGAGCTCAGCTGTTTGTTGACGAGGTGCACCACCTCTTCACTGCGGTGCACAGTGAAGGAGTTCTTGCCGCGAGAGCCGAACTTGAGCCGCTTCTTACGACCTGGGCGCAGCGGCCTGGTTAACCCAACATGATTGCCCGTTATCGGTACCTGGCCGTGTGCACTCGGCCACCAGATGTCCAACTGAGGTAAACCGGTTTGGTCTGATGGTGGGTGCGTATCGCGCACCCGGGGACTCATGCGGTTTGACGAGTAGTCAGTCTGAATCTGATTTGGATGGATTAAATTGTAGTATAGTGGTCAGTAAATTTATTTTTTCTATGTTTCTGCAATGCGAAACTTCGATTTGGCGGAGAGCAGATATTCCGTCTTACAAACCCAGCAGGCGGACTCGCCTCCTGTAGTCCGATACACATCAGGTGAATCACACTCAAACACGGTTGGTTGAACGAAAGCATACTTACTCAAAACTGTGAGCTACGTTTCGTAAGGAGGCACTCTTTATCTTCAAGAGCAACTCTTTCTTTTCTCTCGGAACCACTGGAGGACGCAGAGGGGGAGGGGCGAGGCCATTGCCCACCAAAATAACGGAAATTGAGCTGATTAAAAAAAGTAGGTATGTTTTACTATTTTTTTCCCGAGTTCCCCCTCCTCCAAACGGCGCTCCTGCGACCGCCCCTGCTCGAAGCTAGTACCAGTATCTGCTGCCAACAGGAAATACCCAAAGTTAATATCCGGCTGTTATTCCACTTTTTTCATCATTCTAAGTAAAGCAAAAGATAGTGCCATGCAAGACATCTATCAAGTTTTGAGCTCGTCTCTCTCCCACTAACGGTAGTCGCTGCCAGGGGCTGATCCATGGAGGAAGTAATTGGCTCCCATTCCCCTGGTCCGATTTTTTCTCATTAAACGTTATATTTTTTATCCCATTCCGCTCCGAGACCTCCGGCCTTGATCCGGCGCTGGTCACCGCAACGGGGTACTTAACCCCCAACAAAACTCTGTTGTGGCGTCCCTATCGAGTACCTACTCTAAAAACTCGTGGCAAAACCACATCGACGCAGAGAAAATAAGGTAAGGTTTAGGGGCCTCACATTATGGCTCACATTATGGCATGTACCCTGCTACTGCCCACCCTACGGCCGCTACAGGTGAGACGCTGATTGAGGAGGTTGCCAGTTAAAGGGAAGGTGGCACCTTCATAACGTGATTTTTACTGAGATAGTCAACTTGTAAAGCAGTTTGGAAACCCAGTACTCAATATATAATTTGTCTTGAAACTCGAGATTTTCGTAGAAAAAAGCTAAAACCTACCTGCAATGTACCCCTCATGTACCCTTAACAGCAGGCCACAGTTGTCATGGCTGTTGGTGTGACGACATATGCTGACGTCACGATGAGCATCAGCCAATCGAAGCCATTGAAGCGTTTCGAGTATGGTAGTGGTTGCCAGATCATGACATCATCCACAGGCAGATATTTATTTCGTTTCCTAGAGGAGCATTTTAAAAACCAAGATATTGAGCTTATTGCACATTTTTTTCCGAGAAATCATGAGTGGTTTCATTATTTTCGGCTAAAAGTACGCCTAATTACACAAAATTCCAGGATTCGACCAAGGTGCCACATTCCCTTTAAGGCCGTTTGCCATTCTTCAGAAGGTGCACGGCACCATCCTTCCGCCACGGGTCGTGCGTGCTTCCACCACCAGAAGTCGACATAGCACATTCCAGGGGTGGATACACAAACCTTCAGTTCATAGGACACGTTGAGTATACATACAAAGCAAACGTCCAGTTGGGCACAGAATGTAGCTGTTGGTCTGCACGGTGGAAGGTTTTAGTGGGCGGATATGCCCTGACTTCCCAAAACGGGCCAGTCATTTTCGGGCACCGGGGACACGGTTGAAGTAAAAAAGCTGCAGACTTGGTGAAAAGAGCAGTGCTTTCCACCTCCTCTGGTCAGCAGAATGTTATAACTGAATATCATACAATGACCCAGACGATAACCGGTGGTGGTGCATATTATATAATCCGTGAGAAAATTCGTTCGGAAATGTTTAATGTTAGGTCATATATTGTTTGTACGAGGTCCTCCTTAGTTCTATTTAGTGTTTGAAGTGTTTTTTTGCAATCGCCTTAAAACATGTATTATGTGACTGTAAGTTGATGTGATTTAACACGTACTCCGCTGTGTGGGGGGAATTGGCCTCCCCTCCTGATTTTCCCCCAAAATGACGAAGAAATGAAGAAACGTAGAACAACGAACCTTGTTCCTGATCGATGTCACGCACCTACAGAATTGCTTTTTCAGGTTAGGCCATGTCAGGCCACAGAGCCATTAAAGGTCAAGCAAGCCGACCTTGAAACCCAAAAGCGCGAGTTTGAAGCGGCGCCAAAGGAAGATCTGTCCAGCAAGCAATTCCAAACTTTCAAAAAAGAATGGCGCCATTAGGTTCTACAAATCTGCTAATTCAGAATTTTAATACTGTTGACCTTAGACGATGTCTATGTTTGGTTACCCAATGATCAGTCTATGGTGAAAATTACAAACGGCTCTTCAGTCAATATTGGATAGATCAACTTGAAAGTTCTCATACCATATATCTTTCCCACGATCTATTATCTTTGCCAATGACCTCGCGCTGAATTGACATAGAGCTTCCATTTTGCTCTCATTGTGCTCATCTTCTCACGTGGAGTCGATCGATACGAAAGACGACTATTCCAGGTTACCATATGACCCTGACCTAGCTTGAGGTCATGTCATTGTTCCCGTCTTACATACCATGGTCATATGATACATCATTGGATTCGCCACGATGAGAGGTCTCCAATGATGCCCAAAATGTTCTCTAGCTCCGCTCAGTAATAATCCGTAGGGAAAATCTACAATGCCCTATTGCAAGCCTATGGAGCATTTATTGACTTTTGGTGACCTTGGCCCTGACCTGATATAAGAAATAGTTCTTATGATATGTACCGCTTACCAACATTTCCTTGATTTTGGCCAGTTAACCATGGAGCGCGATGACAGCTTGAGGTTTCGCCGGCATATGACCGAATTACGCTGATCTCAAACCAGTCAACCAGCATTGTCATATCAGACATATGCTCATACCAGTCAAGCCCATGCTCAGACACTGGACGGCATCTGTCAATTTTTTGAATGGTCGTGAAAAATCAATATTTCGATCAGAAAAAAACTCCTTACGGACTTAGGAGCACTAAGATGATGTTAGAAAACAAAATATTTCATACCTTTTAACAAAATACACACGCAAATATATATATATATATATATATATATATATATATATATATATATATATATATATATATATATATATATATATATATATATATATATATATATATATATATTATATAGTATATATTTCATGCACCCCCTTCCCTCTCCGGATGGAGAGACCGGGTGTAGTCTCTCCATCTACACCATCCAGGCAACACAGAAATAAGAAGAGTTCAGCATTGTCACCTGCTGTGGAAAGCTGTGAGGTACTGTTGCTCTTCTTGCCCATCCCGGAGCCGGCGCCCACGCCGCCGGGAGGCAGCAGCTCCCCCTGACTGACAGCTGTGTCGCTCAGGCTCTCTGCGTAGCACACAGGACAGCGTCAGAGACACAGAGGACACACAGGGCACACAGGGCAGCGTCAGTTGCACACGGCACACGTGGCGGTACGTACACATGGTATACAAAGCACCGTAAGCTGTACAGGGCACACAGGGCAGCGCCAGTTGCTCACGTCACACAAGGCAGCATTCGTTGTAGACGGCACACAGGGCGGGAAACATGAATTGTATACGCCAGATAGGCGCACTACTAACAAACGTGACAGTTTTTGACACAGCGCCTAGCGTGTGTGAGTTAGGTCTACGTCGAAGCATATATAAAATTATGAAATATAATGTAGCTATTTCATTTATGATTACGCATTAATGTTAAAGTATCTAGAATATCATATATGATTGAAGCAAACGAGGTACAATATGTTATGTTCCTGGTATTATGCGGCGTTTATTTTTTCACATACCTATAACTTTAAAACCAGGGTATATAGGACATCTTTTCTGACATCATTGTAATCATATCGAAATTATAGACATAATGATATATGATTTTGTCATGTTAGGTCAATTTGAAGGTTGACCTGACCTTAAGTAATTTTAGTCGTCTAATATGGTCAGGGCGTACATAATTTGACTCCCAGCGAAACAACAAACACAATTCTGGTGGATTAAAAGCTGTATCTTTATTCAGTCAATCGTTATTGACTGCAGCGTCGTAAATAGCTTGCCTCGCCTTAATACGCATTAACACATTACACATGCATTTGAGGTCACTTCACTTGACCTGTACTGGTGACCTAACCTGAGATGACCTAACCTTAAAATTTTGAAAAAAATTGTAAAAATGATGAAAGAAAAGGTATGCCAAGTACAGCGGCGCTACGCGCCGCGGTTTTATGCTATCTCCGAAAAGCCTGAGGGGGCGGGTACCGCCTCCCCGCCAATGCGCTGTGAAATGACCTGTCACAGGTCACACGTCAATGTTTTATCTTGAACCGCAGAACTCAATCCCGTGCTGATGACACTGGAGTTTTTTTAGGTTGATTTGTGACATATGCACTGAAATACAGACATCACCATTTTCCTCTAACCCTTGAATACGGAGGTCACTAACCTGACATTAGTCCATAGGTAAGAATACTCCTGGACAGCAATATCATATCTCCAGGTGCCCTCGTGGCGCACAATAAATTTTAGACCATTCTGGTGCAATGGGTAGAAGAAGTATACGTTAAAAAATTTGGAGGTGAGGTGACTGAACACCCGCACTGGAGAGGGGTCTGGTACTAACACGCACTGGAAGGGGCCTGGTAGCTCCTCCCCGAGATCTCGACAATCTAGAGACTTAGAAAAATTCACGTTTGAGCGTGCTATAGCCAGGTTACACTGACAGCGCAGAGACGGCGGATTCCATTTTCGAGAAGTGGTGCAAGATTTTCTGGAGGGGGCGCCTTCCTCCCCAAGGGGCGCCATCATCTCTTGGGGGGCGCCTTTGCTATCCAATGGCGTTCTGCAGAAACTCTTTGGACTCGGCGTGCGAGGCCACTTGGGGTGGTTTATTTCTAATATTCCGAAAAATAGGTATTTTAGATTTCGCGTAAACTCAGTCGTATCGGATTGGCATCAGCAACAGAGTAGCATAGCCCAGGATTCTGCGATATTCATAGCCTTGTTTGCAGTTATGACCAATGATATTGCAGACACTTCCCGCAAACATACGTCACGTGTTTTTCGTTGAAGACTTCACAATATGTGTGACAGTGTCTACTACAGCAGCTGCGCAGAGGCGGCTGCAGCTTGGCCTTGACATATTGCAGCAATGGATCACACGCAATGGACTGAAATTTTCAAGTTCAAAGACATAGTGCATGCACTTTTATAATAGACATTGAGACTGAATACCCGATTTTGTAAATTCGCGGAAATCCGAGCGACGTTGTAGCAGAAACCAGATTTATCAGGCTCACACTCGATAAGCTTTCATATGTGCCACACCTGAAGGATTTCCGCAAAAAAATGTTTCGATACGCTGAAAATACTGAAGGTGTTGACGAGGATGAGATACCGTGCAGATAGAGAAATGTTTCTCATGCTATACACGTTATACGCTTATCGCCTATATATACGTTATGCGCACGTTATACTATCATTGTTATACGCTACGTTATAAGCTTCTTATGCTGTATAGATCACTTATTCGTCCGAAGATCGAGTACGGCTGTGTCAGAGCCGCATGACGAAATCCATGGAGCGAAGCGGATTGAGATTTCTCAAGAGGCTCTATTTCTGGCCGTTTGGCGGTTCTGACAGTTGATACCAGGGCTCTGCAATTGTGTAGGGTGATTGCCATTTTACGCTAGACGCCCAAACTAAGGCCCCCAAATTTAAATTCAAAATAGTTTTTGAGAAATTTTGGAACAAATGTTTTCAATTTTGCATTTTTATCATTTTATTTCTTAAGCGACGAACTTGAAATTTCCCTCCTTTTGAATAAGCAACAAGGCCACCTAAGAAAAAAAGTTCGAACTGGTCCGACAATGTCAGACAATTGTATAACAGTGGTTGACAGATATTAACACTGTCCGACAATATTTATTACGCCAAAACGCAGTATTTCTAGTACAAGCAAAAAGATATTGAAATTTGACAGCCGACTTGTAAGCTCGAAATGTCAGAAGGCACGCTTCAGTTAGTTTAAAGACAGCCACGTGGAGGCAGCTACGTCAATTTTCTTGTGCTTAGGCATAGTTTCCAGTGGAAAACGTAAAATTCTGACCTAGTTTTTGCCATTTTGCCGGAGGACTACAGTTTTGCTCATTTCATTTAAATCTTAATCTCTCGCGATCTAATGCGCCGATTTGACTTTTCATTTCAAATAATGAAAGAACATTGCTTCCGCCTGATAATATTCGGAGATGGATATCGTGATAATAAAATTCTTTGTCTTATATGTATAAATATAATTTTAGTAGAAAACCTTTTATTTGCAGCTTTTCGGTTCAGAGCACATGTCATTCACAAGCTCAGAATTGACATGGCTGAATAGGAAAATTAATTGCAGTCATTCAATTCATTTACACTACCCACTTATCTCCAACGGCTTTCGAGTAATTCGTCCGAAAGGGTATTTCAAGGAGCTAAATTTCTCGGAACATGTTTGCTTCTCACCATGGTTTCAAGTCCTCAAAATGAATGGAAGTGGATGCAATTTGGCATAAAGCTAGCTTAGAGTCCTGGGTCGCCGATACAAGTGATTCTAGGCGAATCTAATGTTTGGTTCGTCTTCTAGAAGCAGCTTTATACCATGCCTTCTCTGTACGAACACAACACCCGGCGCCACGATCACGGCATCGTTTTGATTGCGTGATACCGGCCAGTGACCTCCTGACGGGTCACAGGTGTAGGGCTAGTGGGAGTCGGTACAGTGTGGCGCAGTGGTCTAGTGGTTAGAGGTCCTGTCTCGTGATGAGGGGTGCGCGGGTCGAATCCGGGTTTGACTGCGGGATATTTACTATTTATTTCAAAGAAAAGAATGATGGCACTGACCAACAGGCTTATGAAGAGATACATTGAGAATGAAATATGGTTGATTTCAGCACATTGTCATGCGGCTCTCCTGCGCCGGTGGGGGGTTATCCCAGGTCGCAGACCGGGGTTGCGTATGAGGCCTCTCCTTAGTCCGCGAAAAAGATTATCGATATGTCCGTCATCTCGCTATCAGAATAGTAACAGGAGCGTTCCAAGCTTCACCCATAATAAGCATGCCAGTGGAAATTAATGAAATACCGCTACAAATGCGCAGTAAGATACTCGCTTTGCATTAAGCCATTAAAAGGAATGTGGCACCTTTAGAACGTGATTTTAACTGATATAGCCAAGTTGTAAAGCAAATCGGAAAACCAGGTGCTCTATATATCATTTGTCTTGGAACTCGATTTTTCCGTAGAAAAAAACTAAAACCTACCCGAAATGTACCTCTCATGTACCTCTTGCCAGGCGGCCATTGTTGTGAGCTGCTGGTGTGACGACATATGCTGACATCACGATGAGCATCAGCCAATCAAAGCCCTTGAAGTGTTTCGAGTATGGTAGTGGTTGCCAGATCATGACATCATCCAGAGGCAGATATTTATTCATTTTTCTAGAGGAGTATTTTAAAAATAAAAGCATTGAGCTTGTTGTACATTTTTCAGAGAAATCATGAGTGGTTTCATTATTTTGGGCTAAAAGTACACCTAATTACACAAAATTCCAGGATTTTACCAAGGTGCCACGTTCCCTTTAAAATAAGCCACCAACACGCCCCACATACCAAACATTTTTTTGGCGACGCCTACCTCAGTCAGATAGACAGTGGCTCGCGTTTTGCAACCCGTCACCAGGGAGTGAGAGTCTGTGCCTGGCTGGCACAGGCTGGTATCGACAGCAATCTCGTCGAACCACATGAAGCAGCTGTTATTGAACCATAGCTCATCTCGACAGTTAACACGAACACAACCTACGCCAACAAAGCAAAAATTTGCCTCCTGAACCGACGCGCCAGTAATTTATGAACTTGCTTGCGGAGCCGTTCGAAAACCATGTCTGTTTCTATATAGACGGTTGCAAAAGAAAGTGACAATGGCACAGGGCGTGCATTTGTTGGTGACGATGTTGAGAAGTTTTCTAGTTTGCCTTACGAAGGATCCATTTTTACTTCAGAGCTGTACTCCATTTTTTTGCTGTTTGGACCAAGTGTCTAAGCTCATGGTGAGGAAGTTTGCGATTTTTACCGATTCGCTGTCTTATCTGCAGACATTGAAGCCATTTTATTTCTATAATGTGTCGTCACCTTGGCAGGCCATGCTGAAGATGACTGGATCTTCTGTGTGCACTGATTAGTCCAGTAGGAAGACACAGGCAGTTTGGATGGCTACCATCTCAGCCTGAAAACTCGAGCAGAGCGAGCCTGCTGGTCGCCTGAGCTCATGCTGGGCTCTGTCTGGTGACTCGATGAAGACCCAGCTCCCCCGCTCGTGACCCCTCCGTGCACTGACCCGTCGGTCCACACCCATGTGGCACATTGAGTCAGGGAAGCGAGGTGGGGGAGAGCTACTCGCTTCTTCCGGACCGGTGGCGCTCCTGATGTCAGTGGGCCCACGTCTAGTTGAAATGTGACTCACTCTCCTGATACCCACAGTGGAAGACGTCGAGGAAGGAAAGACTCGATGGGGAGGGAGATGCCTGCTTGATCCCACATGTCTTTGCCCACCTGCCGCCACCCGGTCACGGAGGAGAGTCGAGAGGGCGCTGTCGCCTCCGCACGTCTTCACAGAGGGTCTTCTGGCGGTAGGGTATGGAATTTCACCAGCAGTCGGGTCGCGAGTACCCTCCTTCTGGCCGCTACGCGGGGAGTCTTAACTCGGCTGGGAGTGGAGTGGGTGCATCCTGTGATGATACGCGCCGACGCTCTCATTTTGCGTTCCAGCAGCTCGATATGAAATGGCGGTGTGGCGTGGAGCCACGCTGCGGCCGCTTACTCCATCGCTCCTCTCACGTAGCCAGTAGCGACGGTTCGGAGGTGCTGTTCGTGCAGCCCCCAGTTGCAGCCGGACAGTTGACGTAGGTGGGAGATGCGGGGGTGGACCTTCTCCCACAGTCTCTTACAGTGTGGACCGAAATGGAGGAGCCGATCGATGGTGACGCCAAGTAGCTGTAGGGTGTCTCCAGCAGTGACAGACTTCCCGTCGACCTTAAAATTGAAGGGATCGGCGTCTCTGGCCCACTGGGACATCACCAGTACTTGGATCTTGGCTCCTGATACCACCATTTTGTGCTGT
This sequence comes from Lepas anatifera, assembly GCA_034440635.1. Classification (NCBI taxonomy): domain Eukaryota; kingdom Metazoa; phylum Arthropoda; class Thecostraca; family Lepadidae; genus Lepas; species Lepas anatifera. The sequence goes on along the minus strand of JAOTON010001187.1, from coordinate 1,797,849 downwards.
CGGGTCCACTTCATGAGGGTGCCAGCAGCAGCTTTATTGCGCCCGGTCCTTGGCGACTTGGATGTTGTTGCCCGTGCAGAGAGCCGCCGTATCATCGGCGTACATGTAGGGGAGCATCCGGGAACCGCGCAGAGTGCGTCTACCAGCCGAGCCGCCCATACAAAATAAAACTGGCGATAAGACACTTCCTTACGGCAGGCCAGTTCGGAAAATGCGCTCACTGGAAAGCACACCATTTAGTTCCACCTGGACTCTTCGGTCCCGGAGTCACTGCTAAATCCAGGCCACCGTGCAATTTGACAGCCCCATCTACAGCAGGCGAACGCGTAGCAGGTGGTGGTCCACTACGTCGTACGCGTGCGCGAAATCAAACGCGACGAGGACGTATTTCTGCGCGGTCTGTCCATCGGGAGGGCGGCTGTGTCTCGATTTGGGCATGCACAGTGCACGCTCAACTCTTCTCTTAAATGAGTCCTGAACTTGACCTGAAGGCGACGGTTGATGGTATAAGTGGATGGTCAGTGACAAAATATACTCGTTTTATCAATCTGAATGGTCTTTTCACTTCGATCTGAACACTGCACATGATCATTAAACGCGCAAATTACAGCCAATAAACGAAAAAAAGTTATCAATTTATCAAGAGAGTACTTGGACACGTTGAAACTGTTTTCTTTTTATTCTAGTAGGGCCCATTTATGTCACAAATCACACATGCCTATGGCATGATCTATTTCAGCATTCAATCACATGGCTACCGAAATTCTCTTAACACCTCCGAAATTTCACGCACAAGAGCAGTTCTCCCATGCTGATGAATTGAAGAATATAGATATAAAGGTCGATGGAAAATGCCCACATACTTCATTCTGTGTTTATCTTAACGTTTCAACTTCCTTTATATCTCCTTGAGTCTGCCATCTGGTTCAAACATTATTTTTTAGGAGCAATTAATAATGTGGGCTAAAGTCCGGTTTGTGTTTCCTACAACATAAAAGCTTTTCCGCTGAGATAATTTTCTTGGACAGCGCACAGGCCAGGTTCACACTCGCTGCGATTATTTTCAATGTCCTCTCACCATTATCTTACGAATCTTGGCCACGTGGAAAGGCAAAATGATGCTTATCATATTTGATATTAAAATAAACTTAACCCCTCTTCACTAATAGAAAAATCCTCAGATATATACCTTTATGTTCAGCTGTTGCATCTTCCCAAGTGTCTTGAATTTCTCCATGACCTAGTGGCAGTTACAGATTTTTCAAGAGGTGCCGAAAAAAGTGTGGACTGAACTGTTAAGCAATTCATTGTTTCAAATATCACGCCAAATAGGCATCTTGCTTGGCTGGTACAAACTGTTATGGCTGGGAGAGGGTGGGATAGGACGTTGTTAAAAATACGATCCACCAAAATGACGGCAACCGAAAACCGAATACCATAGGCGCCCTTTGGGTGAAAAGTTGATGGTAAAGTGCCCACTTTGAGGCTCCGCGTTCCCCCCCCACCTTACTAAAATTCCAGATCCGCCCATACGCGGATCCAGGGGGCAAAGGGGAGGGGCAAATGCAGCCCCCCGATCGATCCTCGGCGCCCCCTGAAATGGTCACGGCGCCCCCTGAAAGGTCGATGGCACTCGCCTGAAGTGGCGCTTCCCACTCTCCCCCAGGATGCGAAAATCGGTGCTCACCGATAGGATTTTACGCCCACCTGGTAGGTTTTTCCGGTCAAAAGTGGCGCCCCCTGCACCGGATGGCGCCCCCGGGAAGGTGCTCCCCTCCGATTGGCAATCCTGGATCTGCCTATGGATCCGTCACTGTTCAAGAGCAAACAATTCACAGAAAAAGCAGGAAGATATCAAATGTTAGTGGGGAGTGGTGCGGCCAAGATTGATGATGATTGATAATTGATAATTCATGATGCTAACAAATTGTTTAGTTATGTGGATAAAATAATTGGGTCGCCACACGGGATTGGAAGGGGACTCCTGCCTTCTTATGAGATGGGCAGTGTGCTAAAAATATATCGTCAAGTCAATATCAAATTACCAACATTTAGTTTTATACAATGCACTGTTCACTGCAGTGATACAAGAGTGCTCTGTCCTTTTTCTGTGGGTTTATGGCACCCGGTAGGGTTCGTTTTAGCCTCAAATATGGCTTTTGTGGTATTTATTTGGCCATTTGGCCGCCCCGGTTGCTCGGTTGGTAGAGCGTCGGGTTCCGGCCCGCTGCTGAGAAGCATGCAGTGGCAGTGCATGTCCAGGCTTGAGATCGGTTCCCCTGAGACGCTCCGGCGCTCAATCGTTTGCCTGACGTAGGTCGGCTGGCAACTGACTGATGAGAGGGTGACCTGAGCGAGGCGGCCATCCCTGTGCTTTGTGGGAGGTTAAACTTTGGCTTCTAAATCAACCCTTCATTGTGGGCGTTACTCGTTCGGGTGGTGGGTTCGGGGTCTCCGTGACAAGTCCCTTGAGGACTTTAATGAGACTCAGACTCCAAAAGCCGTACTGGGAAAGAACTTGGACGAAATTTATAAAAAACAAGATTTTTTAGTGCAAATACAATTTGAACCTTTTGGCCTTTTCGCAAACCCGGTTTAGCCTTTTTCCGTTGAAAAAAACCGCAGTCCTGGGCAGCATCTCTAATCTTTAGAATATGGAATAACAAAAATTAGGAGACATTTTTTTAACACTAGCACATCTAAATTTTATTAACGCCCCCCTCAAAATGGGGGTTTGATCCCCCGAAGACATTATAATGGCCAGCACAAGAAAATCTCCACCGCCCCCCCTCCACTGAGTTTTCCTTAAAAAATGTTCTGCTGTCCTTTCCAGGGGGCGCCTTTCCTATCCATGGGTGCTTATTCTTTCCAGAGGGAGCGCCTTTGCTCTCGGGGGGCGCCTTTTGCTATCCAGGGATGCCTGTGCTAACCAGGGGGTGCATATGATATCAAGGGGCGCCGTTGATCTTCTTCGGAGGCGTCTCTGCTGTCCAGGAGGCGCCTGCGCTATCCAGGGGCACCTATGCTATCCAGAGACCCGGATCCTTTACTCAGGGGGCGAGGGCCGCTTTTTGCTGTCCAGGGGTGCCTGTGCTAACCAGGGGCGCATATGCTATCCCGGGGTGCCGTTGCTCTTCTTTAGGGGCGTCTCTGCCGTCCAGGGGTGCCTATGCTATCCAGAGGGTGTGTTCTGTCCATGGGGAGCTTTTGGTATCAAAGGGCGTATTTTCTGTTTTGGGGGCGCCTATCCTATCCAGAGGGCGCCCCTGCTGTCCAGGGAGCGCGATTGCTATTAAAGGGAGCTTATTATATCCAGAGGGGTGCCTTTGTTCTATGGGGGAGGGGGCGCCTCTTAGTGTACAGGAGTGCCTGTGCTAACCAGAGGGCGCCTATGCTATTCAGGGGCGTCGTTACTCCTCAATTGGGGGTGCCTTTTTCTGTCTAGGGGCGCCTCTGCTGTCTAGAGGTCGCCTTTGCTATCCAGAGGGGCGCTTTTACTCAAGGGGGTGGGCACCTTTTGCTGTCCAGGGTGCAGCTTTGATGTCAGGGGGCGCCATTCATATTTGAAAGTGTATTTTATTTTACACAGGGGGTACTACCCCTTCAGACAGGCGATGTGTCTGATTTTCTCTTGACCGGCCGGGGGCGGCGGCAAAATCCGGGGGTGCCACCCAAATCCGTGAGGGCCTCCCCGTACGAGGTCAAAACCAGGTGTGCAAAAATATACTATTGTACACCATCATTTTTTCAAAGTGTGCAACTGCACACCCTGTCCTGCGGAATCCGCCCTCCCTGCCGCCGTTGTTCTCGGGAGGGGGGGGTTTCTCTCTTATCTCTCCAGGGGGCGCCTTTCTTATCAAAGGGCGCCTATGTTGTCCAGGGGGCGCCTTTTCTCTGCGGGGGGGCGCCTTTTGCTGTCAAGGGGTGCCTGTACTAACCAGGGGGCGCATGTGATATCTAGGGGCGCCGTTTCTCTTCTTCGGAGGCGCCTCAGCTGTCCAGGAGGCGCCTACGCTTTTCAAGGGCGCCTATGCTATCCAGAAGGGCGCCTTTACTCAAGGGGGGCGCCTTTTGCTTTCCAGGGCGCAGTTTTGATGTCAAGGTGCGTCATTCATGTATGAAAATGTCTTTTTCACAGAGGATCCTACCTCTTCAGGTAGGCGGTAATTAGGCTTGATTTTCTCTCACCGGCCGGGGGCGCCGGCTGAGGCCTGGGGGGGCGCCTCCCTGGACAAAGCCAAAACAAGTGGTGCAAAAGATACTTTTGCACCACTTGAAAAAAAAATCGAGTGGTGCAACTGCACCACTTGCACCCTGGAATCCGCCGTCCCTGCATTCACATCCACCTGGTAAGCGGCTGTGAGGCCAGTGTGCAAAGTATGGCATTTTCGACGAGATCTCGTCGGTGCGAGTGCCCTTGGAGACAGGGCCAAGTGGTGCGAATTTTATCAACCTGGTGCGAATTTGCGAGGTTAATGAACCTAAACTAAATAAATGATGACTGAATGGCTATTAAGACACAGGAGAGGGCCTTATAAAAAGTTCTTAACTAACTGACTAATGATTGAGGTAGTGTTGCATTGTAGGGGTAGGAATGGGTGCATTTTTTCCCTGGTATGTGGCAGATTGGTGCAAATTTTTGGAGGCTCATGGTGCGAGAATTTTAGATGGCTGGTGCGACTCGTCTGGCCTGCTGCCATACTTTGCAGACTGGCTGTGAGGCAATCTCCAGTTCCGCTTATGCCTCCTTCCACTCCCCTTAAGCCTGCTTCTAGCAGGAGTAAGCCTTTATCCTTGGGCCATCATCAAAGGGTGGATCCAGGATTGCCGATCAGGGGCACCTTCCCGGGAGCGGGGCGCCGTTCTTGACCGGGAAACCCTATCGGATAGGAGCAATGGGAGGGGGTTGAGGGGTGGGAAGCGAAATTTCAGGGGGCGTGGCCATTTCAGGGGGCGCCGAGGGTCGATGGTGGGGGCACATATTTCCTTTGCCCCCTGGATCTGCCTATGTGGCATGTGCCCACTTTGCCGTCCCCCCTGGATATGGCTGCATTCCTTTTTAGCCCGGGAAACTGACATATTGAAATTCGATAGATATTCGATAGATATACGCCTTTACTCGTTTCAAGCTGTCTGAAATTCCAGTTTGAATGCACGATGGAAAATGCGTTTCCAAACATAAGCATCGCCACCGGCAAAAAAAGTGGGGGGGACAGCAAACTTCAACCTGATACTGGACCACAAACCTTGCTCCTTGGGACCAAAAACTCTTCGAATTTGGGCTCTTTACTGCCTTCTGCAGCCGCTGGTTATAACCCGCTGCCACATACCAGGCATAAAACACGTATAATTCACCGCTTACCATACTATTCCCGGGGCCCACTAACGTTGTTTACCCTTCGGGGTCCCTCTTTCGCGGCCATCTTGGATGGCACACTAGCGCCTCTGGTGAGCGTGATCGGGGTCAATTATGTACAAGCCGCGCAATAGCGACAAAAGCGATTGCTGTGCGCGCCAATTTTCTGGATTGGTTTGTTCTGGTTTGTTGTTATGATGGGTCTGTCACGGTTCTTATAGATATCACGGTTCCTATAGATATAGATAGATACGGTTTATATATATATATATATGGTGCATGTCTTATGTGTATTTAAAGTACCCTGATGTGTACATCATTCATCACCATCTTACATCAACATAGCTGTTGCTTGCATCACTGCAGCAGTGCTTGAATTGTTGTCCTGGCTGCAGGTGAAAATAATTCGATTAGCAAGTAGGTAAGGCTGTTCCGTTTTATCACCTAGTATGGCCTGAGAGTGGCGGTGTGCACAGTCAAGTCAAAGTGTCATTGCAGAGTGTGGGGCACTGTAGGCATTTTGCTCTTTTGTGGGATGTCTTAAGGGGAATGTGGCACCTTGGTCGAATCCTGGAGTTTTGTGTAATTAGGCGTACTTTTAGTAAAAAATAATGAACCCAGTCATGATATCTCTGAAAAATGTACAATAAGCTCAATTTTTGGTTTTTAAAAATACTCCTCTAGAAAAAGAAATAAATATCAAACTGTGGATGATGTCATGATCTGGCAACCACTACCATACTTGAAACGCTTCAAGGGCTTCGATTGGCTGATGCTCATCATTATGTCAGCATATGTTGTCACACCAATAGCTCACAACGATTGCCGCCGGCGACGGGGCCTGAGGGGGGCTGGTGTCAGGTAGGTTGTAGCTTTTTTTCTACAGAAATATCGAATTCCAAGACAAATGAAAAATGGAGTACCGGGTTTTCCGACCTGCTTTACAACTTGGCTATCTCAGTTCAAATCACATTGTGAAAGTGCCACATTCCCTTTAAGAGAGAACAAACTCAGAAAGTGTGTCAGAGTTCCAAATTATAGCCATGTTCCCTATAATGGGAATCTGTCATTGGATTTTTTCCAATGATAGAAATGCATGTGGCAGCACTTCTATGCTGTGGGGCTATGGTATTGCTTAATTTTCTGAGGCTCTTATTAATTAAAAATGACAACTGCTGCAAAACTGGTCAACTTACAATAATTTAACTTTTCCTCATCTAGGTATTCTTGAAGCTTTATTTATGATTTATGTCCATTTAACTGTAATAATGGCCACATAATGAAAACTGCTTGTGATGTGAGCATTTGAAATGGTATCATGTGACTATCTAACTAGTGCAGGCATAACTAATAGCTCAGTTTGGTTAATTATTGTTCTTGATGTTGTTCTCTCTGGCCAAATCATATTGATATCATATTAGTGGGGAAGCATGCATTTACAGACCCCAATTTGAAATTGTGTGCAGATAGAGCCTCACAGTTTTGAAGTTGTGTAAAGATGGTGGAAAAGATCCTGAAAACAGGTTTTGATGGTGCTATTTTGGCTCACATTACATGCTGTATGACCATATTTGTAGTTCTGTACATATTGATATCTTTTAAAGTGGCAATATTTATCAATTGCTATATATTTGTTGATTGTTTTGCTATTGTTTACATCCATACACATATATTGCCATTAACAAAACAAACATAAAGCATGTATGGCTGTGTAAATTTTTTTTTTATTTTTTTTTTTTTTTTTTATTTTTAAAATTCACTAGAAGTTGAAGCATACGGACGTGTGGAGGCTCTAGGCCTGTAAGGGTCCCGGTCTCAAGCAGCGCTCGTGTACAAGTGGTGTCGCAACCTAGTCGGTGTCTGGCACTAAGTACATGATATCCTTCCAATGGTTGTCGAGTCTGGTCTTGAAGGAGTTGACACTTGGTGCGGAGAGACTACTTGCGTGGGGAGAGCGTTCCAGTCATTGACAACACGGATGCCAAATGCATTTCGACGGATTCTAGACTCAGCGCGCGGTTTGATTAGCCTTGTAGTCGTGTCCTCTCGTCCGCGAGTTCTCGTCGCGCTGGAAGAAGTATGTGCCTTGGATCAAGATCAATGGCACCGTGGAATATCTGAAAGACTTCGGATCATGTCACCCCTGCGCCGTCAGCAATGTAGTACAGAGAGGGAAGAGCGCAGGTCCTGCAGCCTCTCGCTGTATGATTTGTGCCGTATCTCGGGGATCAGCCTGGTAGCGCTGCCTTTGGACTCTTTCAACCCTCCTCTGGCTCCGCCCTGCTGAAGGGTCCCCAGACTAAGCTTACCGTACTCTAGGTGCGGTCTGACGAGGGCCTTGATACAGTTTTAAAATTTATTGGAAGCGACACTCGGTTTATGACACTAAATGATCGCCGAATCAGTGCCAGAATTTGCGACCCCTTTGCAAAAAACACCGCATGAAGCAGCCTGAGCACGAAATTTGAGGTCTGCATCTACAAGGACTCCAAGGTCTCTTTCCTGGACGGAATGGGCAAGCATGGTATCCCCCATAACATATTGTTAACATAACATTATGCAGGTGCTAATTATTTGAATTTATGTGATAGGAAGTATCTAAAATTTCGTTCGAGAGGCGATAATTTGATTCTAATTCTTGTTTTATAGTTGATTAACCTGCTCTAGATAGGTAATAAGTTTGTCAAGATTACAGGTCATGGCGGTAAATATTTATCTTGGTTTGTGTTGATCAATTAAATGCAAGTCCTTTCATCAAATTATTCGTCGAGGTTGGTGTTTAACGGGCGAAGGAGGTTCATTTCTACTTATACTGAAATGCTGCCAATGTACGCCCAAACTTCGGCATATTCTAGCTAATATTCCCAAAATTTGTACTATTCTCATAGACTTTAGTAGGAAAAGCTGGTGACGATATCACGGGAGTACTAGATTTGGTAGGACACTTGGTTGTATCTGTGTTTAAAGTAGGGGGGAGCTCAATGACGCACCAACTGCCAAGGTCTTTACGGACGTGGTTAAAGTATCCTGGGCTGTAATCCGCTTCCACAAGGACACCAAAGCTGCCAAGCAAAGTTGTGCCTCACCAGCTGATGGTCTGGTTTCTTTGTATGACTAGGAATTTTGCATGCAGACTTGCAATTCCCTTTGGCTGAATGCAACTTTGGTGTGAATATGTGTGTAAGTTCTTCATTCAATGGATAATTAGCTTTTCCTCCCTTTTTTACCCCTTTTTTCTTCGATATTTTTGCATCCCCGACCTGGGGACATTTGGCATATTGGACCGCACACGCACGCACTGTGAACACAGTAATGATTCCACTTTATCGACACCCTTGCGGGACAGCCATGTCCGCACGCTCCCTTTCACGCGCTCCACCGTATCAGACGGCGGGACTATCCCGATATCTCGGGCCCGGCGGAACAGGGCACTGCTCCGCTCTGGTGACACGTGACGAGGCCATGCCCTCGGGCTGGGACAACGGACCGGTGGATCTATTTAAAAGGCTGATAAGCATGTGCGCCCAATAACAAGGGCGCCGGTTGGTCAGCGAAACTCCCGTGTTAAGGCGGGCTATGTTCAGTTTACTGTCATATTCTGGGTAGGAGGCGGTCGAGAAAAACACAGCCAGGGGTCAGCTTTGATCCAGAAACCTCCCACGTATAACGGTGACGCATTAACCAACTGCGCCACCGCTGTGGCAAAAATCCCCTTTTTAGCTGTGAGTAAATTGGTGTTGCCATTTAAGACCTGGCCGCTTTCATTCCATTCTGCTTAAATTCACCTACATTGTTAGCTTAAAATGGTAATCTGGAACTTGGACAGATCGCCTGCCTCTTTACCTTAGAGGAAATATGGCGACTTCATGGGTTTTGAACTGAGTTATCATGTGCGTAGAACAAACAGAAAAATCCCCTGTGCGATGTCTCTGTTGTCTCCAAACTCACCTTTCAGGGAGAACAAGCGATTCATGAGCGTTTTTTGAACGTACGTCTCTCCACCGTTCCCTTGACGAGCCTAGCGGCTCAACGGCTGGTCGGTGGTAAATGACTGCAGGTACAGAAGCGTTTGGGACGGAGTACGCTCTTGGTACATACTATCTTCTGAAAACTGTGTGTTATAGTACAACTGAAATTTAAAGCTGGATTTTTTCATGCCTTATCAACTGACTATCCCAGTTCAAATCCCGTTGTAAAGTTGACACACTCCTTTTAGAGGAAATACAATAGCGAGACGCATCCCGTCCTGTATCTCCGTTCCCGTTATTCAGCACCCTCCGCTCCCAAAACATGCCCCGAATCCACTCTGAACTACCATGTTATGACTATGCATCGTGGTATTGGGGGATATAGAGGCTGGGAGACGAGTGTTTGTAGGGATTACAGTTCACTCCATTTTTCTGTGTTCTAGATTATATGTACGTGCATTACCAGCTGCAATATACGCGTACGGTTTCAGTAGGACAAACAAAGATTGTACGGATTGCCGGCCTAGTGACTGTGGGTGCTCGTTTTCAGAGACAATAATGTGCCTCCTTTAAACAGCCAGGGTCCAATCTTCACAATCAGCTTCCTGTATATTCATTGGGGGCGTTGCTGAGCATTTCTGCCCGTGCGGCAGACTGTCGCTGCTCGTGCCTGGCTCGCGCGCCCTGCTGCGTGCCGTGCGGTCACTGATTGGTGGGCGAGGCAGGATGCCCTCGGCTGGGAAGGACGACCAGGACCGCCGCTCGGACCTGCTGGTCCCGCAGCCGCAGCTGCGGCCCTTCACAGTCTCTGTCGAAGGCAATGTCGGCAGCGGCAAATCAACCTTTCTTAGACATTTTCAGGAACTGGAGGGCGTCAAGGTTATAGAGGTGTGTGACATGATAGGTACCTACGCATGGTCTTTGTCGGGACTGGAAAATTTTAAGACTCTTTGAATATGTATGTCGTGTTTGTTTTCAGCAGTTTAAGATGTATGTTTTCTGCAGACTGATTGTATAAAGCGGATATTGTTTCTCTGGTCCCTGTCTTGCAGCTGTAATACTACCGTGGTGCTCTTGGCTGATGCGGGCTGTTCATCAGTGTCTCCTCGCTGTCCAGGAACCACTCAAGAAATGGTGTGATGTGGACGGTCACAATCTGCTGAAGATGTTGTACGAAGACCCGGCGCGCTGGGCCTTCCTGTTCCAGTCGTACATCCAGCTCACGCGGCTGCAAATCCATCTGGACCCCTCTCCCTGCCGCGTCAAAATCATCGAACGCTCCCTTCAAAACAACAGGTCAGTCGTCGGTCTCTGGGCGGCATGTGTTATGGTGCATTTAGATTGACTCGAGTTCCTATGGGCAGGAATAGCACTGCCGTCTCAGACACGAGAGGAGAGCGATTAAGAGGGTCTGGTGGGACTCTTTTCTGATATCTTTACGGGCAATATTCATCCACTATTTTTTGCTCCGAAGGCAGATCCAAAGATCTTTTGAATGTTAAAGGAAGTTTTCCTATGGTGTTTATGCATTTATGGTGCAACTCAAAGAGGTTCAATCTGGCATAAAAACATTACCAGATCGTGCGCCGATTTGACGTCACGCTGATTTGGAGACTTTTACCTCGAACGGAGAAAACTGAACAAAATGAAACATTGGACTCGTTAACCTTTTAACGGAAAATCCATTATTTTCAATAAAGATTGCCACTCTCTGGAATCGCACTAAGATGCTACATTGCCATGCAGCAGCTACCTCTTGGTACTGTGTCGGTACGCGTCTGGCTTTGGCGCGCGGCGGTGCCTCAGCGCTGCCTGACCCGCCTCGGTGGCGGCCGGCAGACACTGTTTCGTGGAGTCTGCCTTGGAGACGGGGGCGGTGTCGCCTCCCGAGCACGCCGTCCTTGCCGACTACTTTGACCTCCTCGAACGTCGGTTTGATATCGACGTCGACCTCATCGTCTACCTCCGCTCCACGCCGGAGGTCGGTGGTCCCGCTGTTGCCTGCTGCTGCTGTAGCCGATAATTTCCGGCTGTACTTTTATGTGCATTTGCATCCCTTTTGGTGGCCTCAAACTACCGTGGCTGTTGGTTTATATGGTTGAGTTTGATGGCTACTAAATGTTCTTATTTTCCACTCATGTATTCCTGTACTTTAATACCGATACCTCTCCGCGTAACAGGGGTAGTAAAACGTGAAAATAATTTTTCAATTGATAAGTTTTACTTTTATTAGCTAATATGGGCAAAGTCAAGTATTTTCCTTTCAAACCTGGCTTTCAATCCCTGATTCCCTCTCCCCTTCCTCCTAGAGAGGCAAAATTGGCAGATGTGTAAGCTAGCTTCATATATGCCACTATTTTTGCATTTGAACCTACTTGAAATATTATTTTTCCCTTTTGTCGGCCCCTCTGCAGTTGCAACACCATTTTTTCATATAATTTTGCTTTATGATTCGTATTCGATAATTTCATCATAATATTACAATTTCCCCGTCGTAGACTCAGGAATGCTGTTTTAGGGTGTATCGACTTCAAGGGTGATTTTGTTTCCATAACAGTAAACTGGGGTGCTTAGTTTTAAGATGGAGAGATAAAAAAGGTAAGTTAGGCAAATATGCAATCGGAAAAGTCAGCGAAATAGGCGACGTTTGCAGGCACGGTCGTTTGGTAGGAAATAGCGCTCGATTAAGTGTCATTCATAATGTGTTGAATGAAAAAGATACGAGATGGCGTGAGAAGAGTATCTGTGCTTGCATGCTTCAGTAAACCCAGTTGTATTGGATCCACTGCTGCCTGTTTAAATCTGTGTGTTGAATAAAGCGTATACTGCTCAGAGAAGAGGAGAGGAGACTTATTTCCTAGTCTGGTGTATCCCCGGGAAGGGATTTAAAGTAAGGGATGGCCCTACATGCGCCTCGCGATGTCGTAGTCGTCGCATTCAACTAGAACATGTCGCCGCGTCTTTGGCTCAAAGATTTATCAATTTTAAATTCTCGTGACAATTTTTAAGTCCAGAAAAAGCTTGAGCCGGTTATTTTGTTTTCGTTTCCAAAAATAAAACAGCAACAATTCGTTATTCAATGACTGAAAAGAACAAGAATAATTGTTCGCCACGGAGAAAACGTACCGTGCAAAAAGAACATAGGATGCGTTACCAATTAAAGAATTTTCCTCTTTTGCATGGACAAAATCGTTTAAAGCCAGGCGCAAAACGTTTTCATTTCTGCTAACCCTCGAGCGTATTCTGTTGTGGTGTTTGGTGGCGGACATTCAGCAGCGGTGCCTTCCTATTCATTGTATTAGGGCCACTCGCAGGTGGCGTATTTCTCTTCTCATGGGGTGTCTGAGCGGATGCGGCAGCAGCAGTGCCCTCCTCTTTTATTTTATTTCATTTATTAGGGCCACTCTCAGGTGGCCTTTTTCAGGTGGCGTATTTCTCTTCTCATGGGGTGTCTGAGCGGATGCGGCAGCAGCAGTGCCCTCCTCTTTTATTTTATTTCATTTGTTAGGGCCACTCTCAGGTGGCCTTTTTCAGGTGGCGTATTTCTCTTCTCATGGGGTGTCTGGGCGGATGCGGCAGCAGCAGTGGCCTCCTCTTTTATTTTATTTCATTTTATTAGGGCCACTCTCAGGTGGCCTTTTTCAGGTGGCGTATTTCTCTTCTCATGGGGTGTCTGGGCGGATGCGGCAGCAGCAGTGCCCTCCTCTTTTATTTTATTTCATTTATTAGGGCCACTCTCAGGTGGCCTTTTTCAGGTGGCGTATTTCTCTTCTCATGGGGTGTATGGGCGGATGTGGTAGCAGCGGTGCCCTCCTCTTTCTCAGGTGGTGTATGAGCGGATATGGCAGCGGTGGTGCCCTCTATCTCAGGTGGTGTATGAGCGGATATGGCAGCAGCGGTGCACTCCTCTATCTTAGGTGGTGTATGAGCGGATATGGCAGCAGCGGTGCCCTCTATCTCAGGTGGTGTATGAGCGGATATGGCAGCAGCGGTGCCCTCCTCTTTTCAGGTAGGTATACGCATATGCAGCGGTGCCTCTATCTCAGGTGGTGTATGAGCGGATATGGCAGCAGCGGTGCACTCCTGTATCTTAGGTGGTGTATGAGCGGATATGGGAGCAGCGGTTCCCTCCTCTATGTTAGGTGGTGTATGAGCGGATATGGTAGCAGCGGTGCCCCTCTATCTCAGGTGGTGTATGAGCGGATATGGCAGCAGCGGTGCCCCTCTATCTCAGGTGGTGTATGAGCGGATATGGTAGCAGCGGTGCCCTCTATCTCAGGTGGTGTATGAGCGGATATGGCAGCAGCGGTGCCCCTCTATCTCAGGTGGTGTATGAGCGGATATGACAGCGTGGTGCCCTCTATCTCAGGTGGTGTATGAGCGGATATGGTACCATTGTGCCTCCCTCTATCTCAGTTTGTGTATGAGCGATGCGGCAGCAGCGGTGCCCTCCTCTATCTCAGGTGGTGTATGAGCGGATGCTCCAGCGAGGGCGTGCCGAGGAGGCGTCGGTGCCGCTCTCCTACCTGTGCCAGCTGCACCGCTGGCACGAACGCTGGCTGATGGGTGAGCGGCAACCGAACTCGCCGCGGGTCCTTGTGCTGGACGCCGACCAGGACCTACCGCGCATGCGCTCTCTGTACGACAGTCTGCGTCACCGCATCCTCGGCGACCTCGTGTGAATACCAACTCCTTGTTAGTTGGAAGGACTGCAAGAAGCAAGTAAACTTTTGTGGCTGTGAGCTGGAGGGATGAGCTGCGAAGGATCTGTGTGGTCTTGTGGGAGGTGATGATTACACGGGTTGTAGCGTACAGCCGCGATGATGAATGGCGGTGGTTTTCCGGGCCATGCATTGGCCATGTGGACAAGATTAACTCGTTGCGTTAAGCGTATGAAGCACGTATGATACCACATTGATAACAGTTAACCACATAGAGCTTTTGTCTTGGATGTTATTGTATACATATGCCCTGCTGGCACTAGTTTTCAGTCGTTCGTGAACTTTATTTGCCATCACTGGCTTTCGGCACCAGCAAGTGCCTTAAAATCAAGACGTGACAAGAATGGAGCTGTGTGTTTGCACCATCATGCGGTGCTATTTGAATTCCTGATCATTGTAAAACCATGGCCGTGAATTCGGGCTGAAAGTTGGCTATACCGTGGATGATGGCGGAGCCGCATGAGACTTGATAAGGAGTTCCAAGTGAGGACTGCATGGTAACGATGACGGAAGCTGCATCATGACTCATGCAGATATTGTCACCCTCGTTATCGGCGCAAAAGCTTACAGCTTTGCAGTGAAGGAAAACAAGACAGAAAGGACCGAAAATATCTGTAGATGCGTTAGATTGCTTTGTGAAGTCGCTACAGGATATTTGAATCGTATTTGCTTCTCCATTCGTATATTAGCGTGTTACGACATAAATCGAAGGGTAGATGAGAGAACCTCTATGAGGCATAGGTATTGTTGTAATCACCAACCCTGCTCTGGCAGTGCTAGGATATACCACTTTGTCCATTTAATGTTTTTTTCGGAAAGGATATGTTGATTGAATAGTTATCAGTAGTATCAAACTGTAGAATCTTTTATGAGTATGATCAACTTCTTGTCTTCCGTGTCTTGCTTTTGCCTTACGATTAGGTACCAGAGGAATGCAGATGATTGTGTTGTTCTTTTCGAAATCCCGCTCTCTTTTGCTTACATCTGGAATATAGTGTTAGTCCGTCCTCGTGCGTAGTGGTTTGTTTTGCTCCTGCATTTTTCCACATTACTCATTGTGAATACTGTGAAACGTTTCAATAATAATTTTGTTGAAAAATTAGTGAATCTAAAAATGCCAAGAACGGTAGGAAAGTGCTATTTTTTCATACGTTCCAAAGTAGGCTATACAGATGATTTAGATAATGCATTTTTTTATATGATTAAAAGGGATGCAATATTCCCAACAATGTTTTTGTCTCTTTGTTAAATCCTCTGCAGTTGTTCGTCTTTAGAAAATGTTACAGCTATACAAATGGTCTGTAGTTAAAAATGTTAACATAATTACATGGTAATTGCATGAAGAAGGTTAAGTCTAGTGAAGCTTTAGGATATATATATATATATATATATATATATATATATATATATATATATATATATATATATATGTACGAAAACCCCGGTTAACATTTACTTTATTAGACTCTACTGGTATTTCTACGGGTATTTGAGCAACACTTGATTTTTGAAGGATTTTCTTCACATATTTTGAAGTAAGTGTTCTTTTTAAGACTTTTGGAACTTCTTGGATCTTTTATGCTCGGTTGGCGTGTCCAAAAGGATGTGACATCAGAGATTTTAAGCTGTCTTCTGAGTTTGGAATTCACTTAACCCATACAGGGTAATCGAAGCCTGCTTATGGTGGGACAGGTATTAGATTCATCTATGAATTGCTGTAAATGGATGAGTAGGGAAATTGGTGCAAAGCGGTACAGCTAAGACATGACGCAAGGTTGTGGCTTAAGTAGCGCAAGATATGCAATTTGAATACCGGCTATAAATATCGATATTTTTCCTAACTTTACGTAACTTCTAGGTGCTACCAGAGAGTGATGTGACGTGCATGACGCCTCTTTAACTTTTGTATTTTGTGAAAAGGCTGGGCAGAGTAGATGACGCGAGTTTCTGTCGTCTACGTATAAAAATTATTGACAAATGTGTATGTTATTGTTACTGACATATTGAAAGCAAATGGACACTAGCGAATTCCTCTTTGCGGATTTTGGGTGGTTTCCAGGCGCCAGATGATAAAAATCATGGAAGACATGTGGTCTTAAAGCCAGTTTATCGGGTTTTAATGCCTCCATCCGTCTGTTTGTGCCCAGGTAAAATTTAATAGAAATATCCGCGCAGATAATTGCAAAGAAAAAATACCAGAAACAATGAGTCTAATCCATGGGCAAGATGAACACGAGGAGTAAGGCATCCCAGTGGTGGTCCATTTTGCCCCAGATTGAAATTTAATGGTTCAACACAAATTTTGGTAGGCCATAACTGATCAGTGTGAATATCTTCTAGTTAATGTAGTTAATTACATAACACGTATTTATACCAGCCTGTGATTATTGTCTTCCAAAACGTTCTTAAATACTATTCCGTTGTTTACAAGCGGTGCAAAATTACAAGCAAAACTCGAAAGTCAACGTTTTGTACCATCGGTTTCAGTTAATACCAAATCCTTACCATGCCTTGTGGCTGTTATTGACGGTTATACTGTGATGACAGACTTGCCAATGTTAAGCAATTGTTGACGGTCATACTATGAGGACAGGCTTGACAATTTTAATCAGGAGGCCCGGTGTTCTAATTTGTCCCGGTAGGCTACTTCACTTTGCTTCCCCGTACCAGTTGCCTATTTAACACGCAGAACAGCGTCTCAGTGTGATATCGTGCCTACCGAGAAATAAGATGCTTATCGGTAAAGTTGTCGAGACTTTCTCAGATTCTGCGCTTGGAAGTGTGTGAGAGGATTTTCTAAGGTCTTGGAACTTAAATGTTCTTGTTGGAAATTGAGTGCGTTTGCTTATTTTACTGCATTGCACCGATGACACTTTTGAGTAAATAAAATGTGAAAACGCTACCATTTTTATCTAATTGTTAACGAGTGTGATGATATAATAAATAACCAGTGTTAGACATCGACGAATTTAATTCCACGGGCCCGCGATCGTGGAATATCCAAAATCGGCCGCAAAATATATGTTTAAATTGAAACCATTTCGTGATTACGGCACCTGTCCTTTACTTCTGTGGTTTTTATTCCGTGGTACAAATTTTTAAAAGAAATAACCGCAATTCTGTGTCGGATTGTATTATCCAGTCCTCTTTTACCCGACGCGCCTTTGAAATCCTGATACGTTTTTTCTTAAACCGCTTCCGAGGTTGAAGTAAAAGTTCTGACGTGACCTATGAGAGTTCATCTGAGGTCACGGCCAGGTTTTCACGCTTAGGCCAAAAACTTGTCAATTAAAAATGGCACAGCTTTGGTTTTGATTTTGTTGCTTTTGTATTACCACTGGGAGTTGTTTGATGTGCATCATGACCAGGGGCGTATCCAGGACTTCGCTCAGGGGGGGGCGGCCCGAAAAGGGCCCGAGTGACAGCGCCATAAGGGCCCTGATGGGCCAAAGGGCCCATGCTTGTTACAGAGTAGAGTGCTGAAGAGGTCTTTAGAGGGTTCTGTCTGGTATGAAATTTCAAATTTGGCTACAGAGCATAGTGCGGGCGAGCCGCGCTTCGCGCGGCCCGTGTCCTCAGGGGGGCGGCTGTTCCTGCCATCCCCCACTTGGCTACGCCCCTGATGATGACAATGCTTAAAGGGAATGTGGCACCTTGGTGGAATCCTGGAATTTAGTGTAATTAGGGGAACTTTTAGCCGAAAATCATGGAAGCGTCCATGATTTCTCTGAAAAAATGTACCATAAGCTCAATATTTTGATTTTTAACATGCTCTTCTAGGGAAAGAAATAGATATCTGCCTGTGGATGATGACATAACCTGGCAACCACTACCATATTCAATAGGCTTCAAGGGCTTCGATTGGCTGATACCCACCGTGACGTCAGCATAGGTCGTCACACCCAGGGTAATAGAGGACGTCACACCAACAGCTGACAACTGGGGCATGCTGCTAAGAGTACATGTGGGGTACACTTCAGGTAGCTTTTAGCTTTTCTCTACGGAAATTTTTAGTTTCAGGACAAATGATATATAAAGTATGGGGTTTGCCGGCATGCCTTACAACTTGGCTATCTCAGTTAAAATTACGTTATAAAGGTGTCGCATTCCCTTCAAACTTGCCGCCCGCCTCGGTGGGCCTCCGAAATAACCTCGCAAAATATGTTCAACATGTTTGGCAGAAAAGATGGCGCGGAACCCGTACTGTCGCGTATTAACAATTTAAGAACGATTTTCTGTTAGATGGCCACGGTTTATTTGCATCACTATACGCTTTTTGATCTACTCATGACATTTATTGATCTCAGCTAGCAATTGACAGTTAGCAAAAAAAACGGTTAGCAAAACAGTTTTGTCAGATTTTTCGCAGGCAGTTGAACACGGTTTGTCCTTTTTTATATCTCCCCTGAGAGCCGAAGTCGTCGGGTGGCGCTCAAATGCCCCCAGTCTCGCACTATCGTCTCCCCCGCTACCTATCCTTCCTAGACCAGAGACGTTAATTCATGCGGTATGGCGGGTTAACGATGCTTTATAATTTACCGCGAAGAAAATTGCCTAACGGTCACCAATTGCGTGATGAGAAATCGCGGAATGGTACTTCAAAGTTGAATGAATAATGATCGCGGAACGCCAAGTTTTCGATCGTGGCGTATGTATGTATGTATGTATTTATTTATTTGATCTCTCAGCATACATAACTTTAACATTAAACGGGCGCGATCGGCACAAAAGACCCAGAAGGGTCTTAAATCGCGGTGCTTATCGCTCGGTTTAATGTCATAAGCAGTAACCATTGCTCCACCACCAACCAAAACGGGCTTCCACCATTCGCGACAAGTCACACAACACTTGCAACAACTTATAATACAATCCACTCAGCGCCAATCATCTCAGACAACAGTTTCCACAAATGTGGACCGTACACCATTCCACTTTGAACGCTCCCCCCATCCAGTTCACAAGTTGAAACGCTTGGTTTGTATGAGGAAATTTTGAAATGCGTTGGCAATGATAATTTGCAAACTTTTATCTGTAATGTTTCCAAAAATTATAGTATCAATCACTTGTTTCATTGCTAAATTCCTGAGAATGTCATTGGTCGCTATCAAATCTAATACAGTATTTCTATGTTCAGCAAATTTTGGATATTCCAAGACGAAGTGCCTAACATCCTCCCTGGGATGGCCACATGAACATGCTGGACTGTGCGATGGGTTATATTTGAAGATGTCTGCGTTAAGCTGAGTTAGTCCCATTCTAAGCCTTGAATGAAATATGTTTCCGAGTTTTGTGCCCAGAAAGTAATAATTGGGGGGTTTAGCAGCACCGTATATTTCTGTAACAGTGCGTTTGAATTGGCTTGCGTTCCGCATGTTCCTTATGCTTTCTGGAAGATCGTTCCAGCTTTTTACGGAGATTCGAAAAAAAGATCGTTGAAAGGAAGATGTTCTTGAATTCGGCATGGTCAATTTTCTTGCATTCCGTAAGAGTCTGCCCGTTCTATTTTGCCTAGTTTCTGTAATGAGGGATGTGATGTAGGTGGGTAAATTATCTCCAAAATACAACATTTTCTGGAAAACTATAAGTTTGTGAATCTTTCTACGCGATTTTAAAGTCTCTAGTCCTAACTCGGCCCGTAGGTTTCCTGATGGGGTTCTGAACAGTGCCCCAGTTATAAGCTTAGCTGCCCTGCTTTGCAATCTTTCGAGCCGGATTGAGTCGGATATGGTAATATGATCGTCGTATACTGCATCTGCATAATCGAAGGGAGGTCGGATGTAAATTTTATACAATTTAACCAGAATCTGTTTGGGGACATACCTTGCAATAGGATAAATTGGACTAAGTGATTTGACAGCTTTGTTAAGTATACCATTCACACGTTCATGGAATCTAAGGTCTGTTGAAAACGTCAATCCTAGGTGCTTGTGAGTTTTGACGTTAGTTATAACGCTCCCTGCCATTTTCAGCTCTAATGATATTTTTGGTGACCTGTTTGTGAATGTCTGTTGTATAGTTTTAGAAGCATTGAATCTTATTCCCCACTCTGCCCCAAACCTGCTTATTGTATCCAGATTGTTCTGGATGGCTGTTTGGCAGTTAAGGATCCTTGCGCATGGGGTGAAAAAAGTGCAACGTCGTCAGCAAAGAACAAAATTTCATTGTTAGTTCTTTCTGCCAGATCATTCAGGTAGATCAGTGCCAACAAGGGCCCAAGGACCGAGCCCCGAGGGCATCCTGCCCTCAGGGCAAGTGGTTGAGAGAATGTGTTTCCTATTCGTACTCTCTGCTGTCGATTATCCAAATATGATTCAAGCCATTTCAAAATAGTTCCATTGATTCCACAATTCACCTTGCATTTGAAGAGTAGACCAGCGTGCCAAATAGTATTGAAATATTTTGAAATATCCAAATATACAGCGGTAAAGTATTGGCTATTATTCAAAGATTCATACAATTTATGCGTAAAGTAAAGAATTTGTAACTGGGTCCCATGATATGGTCGGTAACCGCTTTGCTGTTCTGTCAAAATATTGTTTTCTGTGATATGGGCATACATTTTCTGAAACACCAATTTCTCTAATATTTTGGATATGCATGATAACAAACTGATTGGCCTGTAGCAGGATGGGTCCGAAGAGGTACCAGTCTTTTTAAATATGCAGGTGACGTTTGCGAGTTTCCAATATCGAGGGAATATGCCGCTTGAGAGAGACTTGTTAAAGAGTTTTGTTTGGGGTTCACTAATAAGTATTGCAATTAGTTATAGAAGCCGAGGAGGAATTTCATCCGGGCCCATCGATTTGTTTGGATTAAGAGTATTTAATTGTTGCAGCACTTCATTTTCTGTCACTTTTTTATATATAAATTTGGTTCAAGTTGTTCCTAGTACGGCTGCCGGAGTCGGAGTCTCACTAAAGTCATCAAGGGACTTGTCACGGAGACCCCGACCCCACCATCCGAACGAGCAACTCCCTCAATGGAGGGTCAATTTAGAAGCCAAAGTTTAACGTCCCACAAAGCACAGGGACGGCCGCCCCGCTCAGGTCACCCTCTCATCAGTCAGTTGCCAGCCGACCTGTACGTCGGGTAAACTATTGAGCGCCGGAGCGTCTCAGGGGAACCGATCCCAAGCCTGGACATGCACTGCCACTGCATGCTTCCGAGCAGCGGGCCGGAGCCCAACGCTCTACCAACTGAGCTACCGGGGCGGCTACTTGGATTTGGGATAATTCAGGTAAGTTAGAATTTGCATCTAGTTCTGGTAATTCGAGATCCCTTGGTGGCTCTGACTGTTTAGCAAAATATGAGTTTAACAGATCGGCCTTTTCCTCATCGTCTACCACCTCCAATCCATCTGGACTTTCGAGCGGTGGTACAGTATTAGACGTTCGATTTCCAAGAATATCTTTCAAAATTTGGTAATACTTTCTTGGATTTTGCTTGCATTCTATTAACGTTTGAACTTTACTTTTAATAAACCTTTGTTTGCTTATTTTGTTTAACTCCGTCACCTTGTTCCGTTGCGTCCTCCATCGTCCCCAATGATATTTTGATTCTTCTGACCGTGAGAGATTATTGTTGGTTATATTGTTATTTTTAGCAATTTTAAACAAGCGATCACGTTTCCGTATGTTCTTTTTTAATTTTGAATTGATCCAGGGCTTGTCTTCACTGTTGATATTTATAGTTTTGATAGGAATTGATTCCCTTGCTGCACTAATAATAGCTCCAGATAATGCCTCTGCCGCCTCATCTGTATCCCCCTGCAGCAATTGGTCCCAATTCGTATTTTGAAGAATGGCAACTATTTTATCAATATCTATTCTGTCAAAGTCCCATATTTGACGCGGTGCCTGTGTTTTTTTCTTCGGCTTACTGATTTTTAATGAGGCAAAGATATAGCGGATCCCCATTTCTCGATTGCGTGCCTAACACTGGCTTTGCAGGGCAGCCTGATTGGCTTTTTGGCTGGGTGATAATCGCTCTGAAATCTGAACTGTCTGGGAGAGCACGGGGGCGGACGCAGACCCGACTTTGGGGGGTCTGCGTCCGCCCATGTCTGCCTCTTCTCATGGGGGGGCGAAGGTATAATTGCTCGACAGACCTAGTGTAAACACTTTCACAAATTTATCCAGCCTCTGGGAGGCAAAAGATAGTCTGGCCCCCTTCCAGCGCTTTTGGGGTGCATTCCTGCACCAATCCCTGCTCCATTGCAGATGTACACAGATATGTATTGCCACTCTCTTAATCGCTGGAACGAAGTGACATTGCATTCCGCACCTAGGCTGATGAGGGCTTCCCATCTTAAGCGTAATCAGACACTTGTGCCGCGTACCTCTCATTGAGACGGCCCTAAATCATTGCAAGCTGCGTGTCGCGATCGATCTGAGCGGAGGTCGCAAAATAAGGATGCCATTTCCAATTCCATTTTTCTGTAAAGAAAAACACTTTGATTTTGGGCCCTCCCAACTTCAGCCCTGCCCATACATAGGCAGATCCAGGGGGCAAGGGGACACGTGCCCGGTGCCCCCCGCACCCGATCGACCCTCTCGGCGCCCCCTGAAATGGTCATGGCGCCCCTCTGAAAGGTCGATGGCGCACTCAGGATGCAAAAATCGGCACCCACCGATAGGATTTTGCGCCCATCTGATAGGTTTGCCGGTCAAAAGTGGCGCCCCCCCGGCCGGATGGCGCCCCTCCCCCTCAGAGAAAAATCCCCCCCCCCGATCGGCAATTCTGGATCCGCCTATGTCCCCCAAACCACTTGCCTAGATAAGGCACTGAGCATGACTCGCAGGGAAATCCCGGCCCGGTCCAATCTGCCCCAAGAAAATGGAAGCAGTGGTGAGGAGGTCCGAGCTCGAGGTGTATAATTGGACTTCAAAGCCCGGTTCTGGAGGTTGTCTGAAGTTCTTATTAGGTTCTTGCTAATGAGATCTTATTTCCAGTTAGTGAGTTATTAGCCGTGTTATTCTGCCGTGCAGAACGCATACTAGTATGCCGCACGCATGCGCAATACGGTATCTTGTAGTCCATGATACCGTACTGCGCATGAGTGTGCCATACTATTATGCGTTCTGCCGGCAGAATACGCTGAAAAGCCAGTGATGAGCAAGATTCCTTTACTTAAAGGTACGTTCAAGAGGGATTCCTGCACGCTTAAGTTACGTCACAAGGGCGTGTAGGAATTCCTTCACCTTTGGGCCGTGTGTCAAACTGCTGCTAACGGCACTGCTCGCTTACGAATTTTGTGAGAATACACGGTAATCAAGTTTATCCCAAATACAATAAATATGCATTTGATCTTAGATTCTAGGCCTCTTTATGCAAAAAGTTGGATATTTAATCATTTAATTTTTCCATGTTATATGCTAGGAGGTGTGACGTCATATCCGGTGATCTGCGTTTGCTGTTGGAGGGGGTGATGAGGGGGTGACTCATTGGATTTTCGCGCGCCACCACCCTCAACCTCCTCTCGTGGCTCTCGTGCAACAACAGCCACCCTCGACGGGAATCTGAGATAACCGAGGCCCTACTACATTACTTGTTTTTGAAATCGCCTACAAGAGGGGAAGAAGAGGATAGTGGAAAACTACCTTGGTAAGTCCGTCCATATTAAGTGTACCTGTTCATTAGGGGTGTCTTCGAAAATTGATTTGGGTTACTTCAAAAATTCGTAGAAAGCCGTGGTTTTTCCAATGGTTTCAAGCATTCTGAGTTCATTTATGCACGAGAAATCAACTTTAAATCGTAGGAAAACTACTCAAAAAAGAAGAAAAAAACAACAATCAGAGGCTGCAAATTTTGTTTTCAAAATTGAAGTTTAGCCATTTTTGCCAAAATTGGGACATAATTGCATATAATCAGACCGTTATGGATAATATAAACATAAATGCATGTTAATTGAAAAGAATAGCTCATTAGCTTTCGTTGAATACAAGATTTATATTAATATCAGTTTTGGTTGACTTTTTATAGGGGTTCAATCATACAGTTATGGTCCGTCTCTGAGCGCCACTGACCTATTGTGGGTTCAATTTCAGCTGCAGGGCACTTTACCGGAGGCAGGAAAAACGCTTTGATTGACTGTTTGTTTTGTGAAATGTTGCTGATATTGCACCCAGATTGTTTAACACACTGCACACTTAATTACTTGACCATTTAATTAGCTAATTAATTGATTAATTCAGATATCAATTGATGAAGCCCTGCTCATAGGTACAGTTACAGCTAATGATGCACATTCTGTTTTTAGTCTGGGGCAGACACTGCAGCCAATCAGGAAGTAAAGAATTGTGTTTCTGTCTGTTTGACCATTGTGTTTTTTATGGCATGGCTCAGTTACAGTCAAGAATGTGGTCCGCCACCACATACAACTTGTTTGGGCACCCATCACCAACTATAACAGGGCCAAAGTTTCAAATTTCCAGCCAGGTCCCAGTCTGCAAAGTATGGCAGCAGGCCAGACAAGTCACACCAGCCATCTAAAATTCTGGTACCGCCAGTCACCAAAAATTTGCACCAATGTGCCATATACCAGGGAGAAAAATGCACCCATTCGTACGCCCATACAATGCAATGCTACCTCTCTTATTAGTTAGTTAGTTGAGGACTTTTTATAAGGCCCCTCCTGTGTCTTTATAACCATTTAGCCATTATTTGTTTGGTTTTCAGTGCCACCTTCTTTGCACCAGTCTCACAAATTCGCACCAGGCTGATAAAATTTGTACCACTCGGTCCTGTCTCCAAGGGCACTCGCACCTATGAGATCTCGTCGAAAAATGCCATACTTTGCACACTGGGCCAGGTCCTGACTCCTGAGGTGTTTTCTCCATACCACGCAAAACACAGAATGCTGGATGAGGCGTCTATGAATACTATTGATGAAGCTGAGCAGTTTTGGAACATGGTGCCACTCAAAACATTGTAGCACAGAGCCCATATGGTAGAACTGACTAAGCTGTGGGAGCCATGGAGGTGCTTGCAGAAAAGCAAGAGTAACACCAACTCTGACCGACGTTAGTGAGTGTCGTTCCGGAAGGCTCTTAACGAGCCGTGCGACATTGTGACACCTTATTCATGGGAGGAGATCCTAAACGACAGGCTGTTGACGCCCTCTGACAAGCAGGACGATAAAGACTTCTATCCAGATCAACGTGGAGACCTTGTCAGCACCATCTGAGTCTTGGATAAGCTATGCGGAAAAAACGTAAGGACGAAAGAGAAGATATGGAGCTGAAAACTGAGAACAGGCAAAAGGAGGAAGCAAAGCAGAAGGCTCATGGGTGACCAGACCGAAAGCAGTTTGCTCACAAGAGGAAATAGAGGTGGATGGGGATGAGATGGACGAAGAGCAGGGCATGATGTGGGCACCGGGTACAAAGCAACCGAGGAAAAACGATGTCAACCTTATTCTGCACCAAAATATCATGTATCTGCCAAGACGATGTACTACACCAAGGTCTTCATGTTTGTTGACTGGCTGGGCCTGTAGGAGCAGCTATGAGCGCTGCTGTGTCACATAGTGCGTGCACCAACGCAAGAAACCGCACCATACAACGCAGCAGGGCTCACAGCTCCTCCTCCAGGCCAAGTCGGTCAGCCAACATAAAAAGCTTGGTGTAGTACAGTGTCTTAGTTGATAGAAATAATATTTGTTACGTTTTATGACGCTCCAGCTGCCAAGGTTATACAGCGTCACCATCTCTCACCCTGTTGGGGAGGGGGATTTGGGGTGACTGATCGACCCTGATCGACCTATTCAGAAGCTCTGTCGGGACTCGAACCCGGGACCAGTGGCTTAGTGAACAGACGCGCTATCCACTAAGCCACCCTCCCCTGTCTTGGCTGATAAATGATATTTTGGTGCAGAATGAAAATGATGTCCTTTTTCCTCGGTTGCCTCGCACCCAGTGTCCACACCATGTCCTGCCTTTGTCTATCTCGTTCTCATCCACCTCCATTTCTTCTTGTGAGTGAACTGCTTTCAGACAGTTCATCCAAGAGTTGGAAAACCTGGGAAACTGGGGAAATTTCTGGGTCTGGGTCTGCCTATGGCCTAAATCCCTTCTCTGGATCCGCCTATTCTAGGAATTAAATGCTCTGTAGTGCACTGTAACCCTCCTGAATCCGCCTATGACACTTATGCTTTCTTTACAGGGTCCCGGCTTCTTTCCCCTTCCCTGGATCTGCCCATGGACTTACTCCCCTTCCCTGGATACGCCTATGCCAGGAATCCCTTGCTATGAAGTGTACTTCACAGTTTCTCCTTCCGGAATCTGCCTATGAAATGCATGCCTATTTTGTTGGGTCCCATCTACTTCCCTTCCATGGATCCACCCATGACCTAAATCTCTCTCTGAATCCATCCATGCCAGGAATCCTTTGCTCTGTAGTGCACTTCATCTCTCCTAAATCCGCCTATGACACGTATGCTTTCTTTACAGGGTCCTCACTTCTTCCCCTTCCCTGGATATGCCTATGGCAGGAATCCCTTGCTCTGTAGTGCACCTTAACTTCCCCCTCCTGAATCCGCCTATGGGCCTAAATCCCTTCCCTGGATTCTCTTTCTGAGAGAAAACCTGGGAAACTGGGGAAATTTCTTGGTCTTGGGAATTTTCTCTTCCAGTGATGAAGGACTTCTTATAGGCGTCCAATTATACAGTTAATGACCCATCTCTGAGTGCCACTGATCTTGCCTGGGTTCAATTCCAGCTGCAGGGCGCTCTACTGGAGGCAGGGAAAACGCTGTGATTGACTATTGTTAGGCGAAATGTCACTGATATTGCACCCAGACTTTCGAACGCACTGCACAATTAACTACTTGATTATTTGATTAGCGAATTAATTGCTTAAGTCAGCTATCAATTGATTGTGCCCTGCACGTAGGTACAGTTACAGCTAATGATGCACATTCTGTTTTCAGGTTGGGACAGACGGTGCGGCCAATTTGGAAGTAAAACATTGCGTTTCTGTCTGTTTGACCATTGTGTTTTGTATGGCATGGCCCAATCACAGTCAAGAACGTGGTCCGCCACCACCTACGATGTGGCGGGGCACTCTTTACCAACCATATCGGGTGCAAAGTTTCGAATTTCCAGGCAGGTACTGAGGCGTTTTCTCCACGCCACGCAGAACGCGGAATGCCGGATGAGGCGTCTATGAATACCATTGACGTAACTGAGCAGTTTTGGAACATGGCGCCAATCAAAACATTGCAGCACAGAGCCCATACGGTAGACCTGACTAAGCTGTGGGAGACATGAAGGTGCTTGCAGAAAAGCAAGAGTGACGCCAACTCTGACCGACGCGAGGCGTTTCGGAAGGCTCTTAACGAGCTGTGCGACATCGCGACACCTTATTCACAGGAGGAGATTCTGAACGACAGGCTACTGATGCTTGCTCTAAGCAGGAGGATATAAGCTTCTACCAAGATAGATGCGAACACCTTTTCAGCACCATCAGAGGTCTGGATAAGCTATACGGAACGAGAAACAAAAGGACGAAAGAGAAGATATGGAGCTGAGAACCGGATAGAGCTGGAGGAGGAAGCAAAGTAGACGACGCCGGGACGACGTCTGTGATGATTCATTTACAGCGGTTACCCCTCTTTATATTTTATTGAATGGCAGCTTCAGAGGAAGGGTGCTTATAATTATAAGCATTGGATAATAATTTGATTATAATCCAATCCCTAATTCACCGTTTCACAAATTACTGACCTAGGTGGCCTTCTCCCATTGTTTCAAACTTGTGCGCGATTTAGCCACTGTGAAATACATACCTCGGCTCGCTTCCATATACTCATCAATCCTGGGCTTTTTCCTGGGCTTTTTCCTGGGCTTTTTATGTTGGCGATAAGTTTGCTTATTATTATGGTTTGTTAGATTTTGCGTGCCATGTCAGGGATATGCTCCTTGAGATCATTTGTAAGAGCATTCGCCCATTTCAAAGAATGATATGTTTAGGTTCCGTCCTCTCTTTGCGCCTGGCTCGATCGGCGGCCGTGGCGGTGGTGGCAATGACGATTGGTTCCCGGGACCTAGCGACTCTGCCACCTGCGGCGCGGTTGTTTGGTCCCGCCGGGCGCAGCTGCCCAGGGGGCAGATCTTGCATTGACATACTGGTGGCGCCTCCGTAGTGGAGTGCTGGCGCCGCCGTGTGGTGGCGGAGTCTGGCTTGGCTCGCGGGGCGCTGACATCTGAGGTAGTTTTAACATGTGGTTCGTGGAATCCCGCTCGATTCTTATCCACGTGGGTTTTAGTCTATACGAGCATAACTTGTGATCGTTTTTGTGTTGCCTTCGTCGTGCACCATTTATTGGTTTATATCGGCGCAAATATATGTATGGATCTAATGATGTCTTCCATCACTCTGATTGCTCATTGCTAAAGCTGGAGAACTACAAGTTACCATTGTTCTTTACAACAGGGTGGTAATATGAAAGTGTATGTCACACCTAAACTGGGGCTCTGGGCAGCATGTCATAGCTGATATATGTTGAGGTTGTTACATTGTTACATGTGCTGGCTTTGGCGACACATAAAGCCGTTGGCCTTACCCAGGCCAGTTAGCTGACCCATTCCCTGAATCGTGCAATTTTTCTCACTTCTTTTAATGATTCTATTTTGTTTTTATAAATTTTTTCCAAATTAGTCCCAACTCGGTTTTTGGAGTCTCAGTCTCACTAAGGTCATCAAGGGGCTTGTCTCGGAGGCCTCGACGCCTCCACCCGAACGAGCAATTCCCTCAGTGAAGGGTTAATTTAGAGGCTAAATTGTAATGTCCCACAAAGCGCAGGGATGGCCGCACCGCTCAGGTCACCCTCTCACCAGTCAGTTGCCAATCGACCTACGTCGGGGAAAATATTGAGCGCCGAAGCGTCTCAGGGGAACCGATCTCAAGCCTACACATGCACTGCCACTGCAAGTTCCTGAGCAGTGGGTGGAGACCATCTTTTTACCTACTGAGCTACCTGGGTGGCGAATTAAAAAACTGAATACTTATTGAAAAATCGGAGAACTAAATGTATTGGTTGCAGGGTTGGCAAATTTAAGCCACGTTCTGGTTTAAACCGGTTTAAACCATGGATTAAACCGGCTGGCATAAATTAATTTATGCCACCCTGGTTTAAACCACTTATCATGACAATAATAAAAGCCACTCACATTAAGTTCTCGCGAGAACTGTTTTTCATATTTTCAAAAATAATATGTAACTTAAAGTATAAATACCATATTCATGTTCATAAGAGCTTACTAATCTTAAACATATATTTTTGGAGTGTCACAGACGCTAACAAAAACCCTAGCACAAGCTAACCTATCATTAACATTTTAACAAATACCTTTGCATTCCAATAACCATGAACAAAATGATATTGGCCAACATCCACTAAAAGACCACCAAAAAAGCACGATAGAGTAAATGGCTTAAGTATGAACAGGGCCAAAATTCTAACCACCAATTTTCAAATGCAAAGCTGTCTTTCTGGCACAGGGCCCTGCGCGGCCGTCATTAAGCCGACATCATGCAGTCGAGCAACGTGATATGTTGCTGCTCAATGAATGTTTTTTTGTATAATAATTTGTCACGCTTTGTGTGAGACCAATACAGTTTTGCCTTGTTTTGGAATTGTTTTAATGACTATGTAAAGTCCATATATCTAACCAACCATAATAGCAAAAGAATATGTGACCTATCTCCACATCCAGGTAAAACGCTGTGATTACGTGAACTGTTGAAACAGTATCACATTCACCTGTTCGCAACAGTATGCTCCAGCTTGCCAGTATTAATTACATTGACTTTGTGCTCAGCCAACTTGATGGACGACATGCTCAACTCAAATTCTTCAAACAATATGCAAATTGATAGTATTGTGCAGTTCTCACCTATCTATCTTTGATATGAAAGGGTGTTCTTGAATTGAATGGGTCCTTCATTGATTCTGAATTTAAGCCGGCTTTTATTAATTTAAGCTGGTTTAAACTGGCTTAAATTAATAAAAGCCGCTGGCTGGCATAAGTTCAATTTAAGCCGGCTTTTTTCCAACCCTGATTGGTTGTGTAAAATGCGAACAGAGCAGATGGAGATGTATAAGACATGATAACCATGTCTTTGACAATATTATTTTCTTCGTCATGGTTAAAGAACAGGAATTAACATCACAGGTCTATTCTCGGTATGAATTGTGTGAACGCATTTTGATTTGCTTTCAGAAAATGGCTGACCCGCGTGTTCGAACCTTGAAGATAAAGACTGGTATCGTTAAGAGACTAGCCAAAGAAAAGGAGTCTTATGAAAAAGAGAGTGAACAGCATAAGAAGAGGATTGAGACTATGAAGTCGGAAGGTAGGAACAATGTCTGTTTAAACAAAAAACGCAAATGCAATGAACAAAAGCATTCACTTCGAGCTGCATATACAGGAATTCAGCCTTCATTCGGTTGAGATTGCTGCAGTATTAGTGTTCCCCGAAGATAAACCCTCTAGTAGTTCGACAATATGACGGAAATTTGTATGATTGAAATTTGATTACCGATCACTGTTTACTTTTTCGGAAAGTGGATTCGATGTACCTGTGAATCACGCAGAGTACTGTGGAATGTATCATACACATTCGCCTTTCAGTCGTGCCCTCAATTTCACCTCTCGGACCTGCTGGGAGTGGTGTAACCGGCAATGTTTGCCTGCCAGGCCGGGACGAGTATGACATCAACAAAATGAATGAGCTGTTAGCCGAGTCGATGATGATGGTTCCTGACTGCCAGAAGAAGCTGGCGCCCGCGCTTGTGGAGCTACAGGTCAGTGCAGAGGAGGCTGACAGCAGGAGAGATCGGTCCGGTGGCAAAGACCCTCGGCAAAAAGTGAGAGGGGAGGCGTCGGTCAAAGTTTGACTCCTCTTTGAGGCAAGTGTAGAGATCTGGAGAATCTCTAGAGAATAAACCATATATTCTGATTTTGGTTCCTCTTATATGTCTGCTCATGTTCGCCACAATATTCTTAAGTTCTGTCAGAACTTGGCTAAGGTATGGCTTTTGGACGGAGCTGGGGGGGTAAATACGTGCCAATAGTCATGTGCACGCAGCAAAAATTGTTTATAGCAGATAGGAGTCGTCGTCATTTTAAGAGGGGAATTGTTTATAGGTTTCTGAAAAAGGAGTGGTATTTTCTTGCTCGTAGTTTTTTTGCGGTTTGCTCGACCAGAAAATTGTACAATTCAACACTTGTTTCTTTCATTTCTTATATTATAGTTAGATTATTATAAGTCGGTGTCGTATGCTTACGCAGATTTATGCATACTTACCTACCGACGATGATGTTAAGTATATTCTGCTAGGGTTCTAAATAGTTTTGACTGCACTTGTTTCAGAAAATCATCGACGACGAGAAGGACATGGAAGAAATGGAAGAATACCAGGCGGCTGTCAAGATCGTCGAATATGCGAAGCCCCATCTCGCGGCTTAGTAGTGCCTCCTAGATCTCGTCCGCAGCTGAAGCACAGCTAACAGTAATCATTCCACATCACGAGTGGATATTCGTTTAACATTAATTTATGTGTTGATCACGTTGCTGTTGAAGCGTAACAGTCACGTACCTTGATTTCACAATGTGGCATTCAGCTAGCGCAAGGTCCCAACCGTCTGGGACTCCACTGCCGCCGCCGGGCGGCAGTATAGACAATAAGAGGTTCGTCCGTCCTCCGATAGCACGAGCGAGCCACTTCAATACCCCACCGCCGGGGCCGTCTGTGATTCCACCCGCATTCCTGTGTCGGCCGCCGCCTCCGGGACCGCTTGGTCCGCCGGCTTCAGCTTGTCCTCCCCCGGTCCGTCTGTCCCACCCACCACCGCTGCCAGATTCTGTCACATCCGGTCCCCCGCCTGTTGTCCATCCCACGCCGCCGCCCGCTGTCCCGCCTTCGCACCTGCCGCCAGCAGGCGTCCTCGGCCAGCCCCATGCGACTGTGGCACCCGCTGCACCGCCCGCTGGGTTTGCCCGCCCACCGCCGCCAGCCTCGAGGAGTCGCAGCCTGGGTGCGGGTCGTGATGCGCTTCCTGACAAGGGTGAACCCGAGCGTCGTGGCATCAGTTCCGCACTACCAAGAGATGGAGGTGGTCGGAAGGCAGGCACCTCGGGTGATGATGATGCTCCTGAGGATGGTGGCTCCGTTTTCCCGTCCGCCGAGGCCCAGCGCTGGCTGTCGGAGTGGTTCGAAAAGAAGTGGAGTGGCTCAAAGGTGCTCCGCTGCCGGGGACAAGAAGGCCACGCCAAAGGCAAGTTATGTTATGCTTTGTCTGCTGGGTTCTTGGTATGTGACTATATATATATATATATATATATATATATATATATATATATATATATATATATATATATACATACATATATATATATATATATATATATATATATATATATATATATATATATATAGTAATGCCTACCAATTTAGGACTCATATTATCTTCCATCAACGACAACAGAGTGAAAAAACTTATACGAACCTGCGAAAACGAAAACAGAAAACTAGCTAAAACGAACTCTTCGCTGAAGTTTAATCGACAGTGTTTGAGAGAAAATTTATGGCCAAAATACACAAATATATATATATATATATATATATATATATATGTATGTATATATGTATATATGTATATGATGGCATATTCAGTTCAACTTTGCTTAGTAGTATATAATATGTATTTTTAACTTTGTTTCTTATGTCTCTCATGTCGTCTGAGGATGTCAATTGGATTGATGAAACGTCACCTGAACATATTGAAAATATCAGCACAATTCTCTCAGATTTTGACAATCTAGGAAAAAACTACTCTGCAAAGTTGATGCTTTACTAATATATATATATATATATATATATATATATATATATATATATATATATCCCCCTAATATATATATAATATAAAAAAAAAATATATATATATATATAATATATATATATATATATTGTGTTGAATTTTACAACAGTATTGAGCCTAATCACTTTTCTTCCATTTATTTCTATAAGCCTGATCTTATTTGTCTCTTCTTCGTTGGTTTTTTTCGAAAAGCACGTTCATAGTTAAACAGTTACCCAGTGGCCTAACCAAACGGTCGCCGACGGTTGGCGACAGTCGGCGTCAGTTGCAGAGTGGTAATTTTGGAGGTTTGGCCGACAGAGGAAAGGTTCAGCTTTGGTAGCAATCTGGTAGCTCAAGTTGCGACGAACTGTTGCTTACTAACAATCAAAACTTACCCGGCATCAAGAACTATTAAAAGAACGATTTAGGTGAAAAAGGTAATTATGTCCAGTTTGCATAGATTTTTCAGAATGAATTCCAATTTGAATTATTATTCTAAAACATGCATTACATTTGATGACTAAAAACAACAGCAAATAGCACGGATATTGGCTTCTAACGCGAACCGTCGGCGTCCAAAGTTGGACATTGTTCAATTTTTGCTGCGACGCGTTGCAACGCCGTGCGATGCGTTGCGGCAGTGCGTTTTGTGTCCTGACCGAAAATCCCGGTCGTTGCGCCAGATCGACGGCGTGCGACGCCTTGCGACGCGTTGCGTCTTGGTTAGGACACCGGGTAAGTAAAGAAAATATGGAGCAGCATACCGTAAGGACGGGTTTCGGTTTATTCGCAAACCATCTTCAGCAAAATTCACACGGATGTTCCATACACTCATTTAGCTAACAATCAAATATTCAAGTCACCGTGTTGTTTTAATTTCTAACAAATAAATTACCTAGGTCACCATCTTACTCTTTCTTCTACAGTTGAAACGAAAGGCACTTCTGAATCAAAATTGTTGTCCAAAATAAATCACGATGTTGTTCTCGTGGAGAGCCAACTGGTACACCCTACTCCAGAGGAAATCCTGCGATCTTATCTGCATTAAGCAAGGCGCGGACCTTCAAAAAGGCTGAGGTAAACTTTTGCATTGGCTTGTGCGTTGCGTCTTGAGCTTTTCTATCGTATATAAACTGCTTCTAGTATGGCTAGTCTTCGGGCATCTCTGGCTCTTGCTAGTGATTTTCGTGTTGTTTACAGTGTGTGTCGTGGAGAGTGTGCTGCTGTGGTGTTTGTTTGTGTGCTCTAGTGGTGTGCCTGACTGTTTGTGGTATGTGAGGCGCCTGCGAGTGTTGTGGATGTTTGCCAATGTAAGTGTTTCCGGGACTGGAGCGCCCACCAGTTGGCTAGCATACCAGTTGGCAAAATCTCCACGAGAAAAACATCGTGATTTATTTTGGACAACAATTTCGATTCAGAAGTGCCTTTCGTTTCAAATGTAGAATAAAGTGTAAGATGGTGACCTAGGTAATTTATTTGTTAGAAATTAAAATAACATGGTGAACTTGAATATTTAATTGTTAGTTAAATGAGTGTATGGAAGATATATGGGAATTTTGCTGAAGATGGTTTGCGAATAAACCAAAACCAGTCCTTATGATATGCTGCTCCATATTTTCTGTACTTAAGGTTTAACTATGAACGTGCTTTTCGAAAAAAACAACGAAGAACAGAAAAATAAGATCAGGCTTATAGAAACAAATGGAAGAAAAGTGATTAGGCTCAATACTGTTGTAAAATTCAACACAATATATATATATATATATATATATATATATATATATATATATATATATATATATATATATATATATATATATATATATGCTACCAAACATCAATCTAAAACGTGGATTTTTCTTCGAATCCATCTAGATACGTGACATCGAGTTGTCTTTCATATTTCATATGTGCCCTCATAATTTGATCTTACAAACAGCTATGTCTTTTGTTTTTACTAGCTTTTTCTGTGTGTTTGTGTTTCTCAATTCAAGTTTGATGAAGTTTTCTACCATCGCATCAAAAATATGCTTTGTTGAATTATTGTTTCTTTCTCTCGCCAGTGCTATTTCTCTGCGGTGAATGTTCTCGATGTCTTAACCCCTCCACCGAATCCACCGTATTTGGACGATGACGTGTTGGTCCGTCAGCTGAGAGAGCTGCGGGCTGCTCTGGCGGGCCCCGCGCCATCGGACGCCGCCGCGGCGGACCTGGCGCGGCTGGTGCGCCGGCGGCGGAAGCGGCGCGCGACGCTGAAGCAGCGACGGCAGGCGGACCGGCAGCGCCTGCTGCGGCTGCACGCCGAGATCGACGCCTGGCAGGCGGACATCCGTGGGCGGGAGCAGAAACGCGAGGAGGTGAGGCTCCGGTGGACTGCTCTGTTTTCATGGAGGCTGATATAAATACTAGCATGAGATACTGTCATGATTGACGGGTATTAGTTTCGCTGGGGTTGTGTGAATCCGTTTTATGGAAGCAGCAGCGATGGTAAGTCGGCGTCACGCAGGTTTTGTGTGGAGTTTACGGAAAACTCTAGGCACGGGCAATTTTACATAGGCTGCATACAACGCTGTTGCGATGCCGACTGTCCAATGTTGAAGCTTCGATAAAACGGATTCATATGAGGCGCATATAGTTTTTCGCGAATATAGACGTCTGTGGATTATGTGAAGTGTACGTTTGTAGGTGAAAGTCTATTCAGCGTTGCTGATGTCCTGTATTGCGTTGTTCAGGAGGAGCGCGTGCGGAAGGAAGCGGACAAAGTTCTCGGGGAGGTGCGCAGGAAGATTGCCAGCGTGGAGACTCACATCCAGGTAACTGCCACTCAACTATCTGCTGTTGATGCCAGAGTCTGCGCAGTTCATACTTTTCGTTAATTTAGTGTACTTTTTGTGTTCGCATTGGATGTGGTGTTGTTTCTAAATCACAACTTTTCCGATGAATGCATATGAAAAGCATATCTGACAAGTCTCGTTAAAGACCGGCTTCCTAAGCGACTTTAAACACTCCAGTTTTGTTATCGTTGATCTTTCCACAGTCTAGTGTCGAAAATTAAGTAGTTTGTTGCGAGGGCATGCTTCTTCAGAATCGAAAGTAAATGATCCAAACCATCGTTTATTTAGCGTTTTACTTTTTTTGTCTGATCGTGCTTCCTGGAACAATATGCTCTTACGCATGCGCCCTCATGTTTATTCTGGTCAAAGAGCTATTCTGGAGTAGATAACAATAAATGTGTTAGCTTGGGACTCAGTGAGGAGAGCTGCAGCACGTAATAACTATGCTTATCTTACCACCACTACGGCTTTTGGTGGCTGCGTAAAGTTAAAACACCACCCAGGCTGACGCATCATGACACAGAAATATATATTTCAGTGAGTTTTCGGCGCCCACCTCATCTTATTCTCTCTACCATTGACAACACTCTTGACATACCTTACTGACAGTGGAGCTGCTGCGTGCCCTTGTCCTCCCGTTTGGCTGACCGTTGACCGCACGCATGTCCCCCCGTTTCTCTAACCGTTGGCCAACCCCATGTCCTCCCATCTCTGACCGTTGACCACGCCCATTTCCTCCGTTTATCTGACCGTTCACTGCACCCATTGTCGTCCCGTTTATCTGATCGTTGACTGCACACTTGTCCTCCTGTTTATCTGACCGTTGACCGCACCCATGTCCTCCGTTTATCTGACTATTCACTGCACCCATGTCCTCCGTTTATCCGACCGTTGACCACACCCATGCCCTCCCGTTTCTCTGACTGTTGACCACACCCATGTCCTCCCGTTTCTCTGACTGTTGACCACCCCCCATCTCCTCCCATTCCTGTGACCGGTGACCACACCCT
This sequence comes from Lepas anatifera, assembly GCA_034440635.1. Classification (NCBI taxonomy): domain Eukaryota; kingdom Metazoa; phylum Arthropoda; class Thecostraca; family Lepadidae; genus Lepas; species Lepas anatifera. The sequence goes on along the minus strand of JAOTON010001187.1, from coordinate 1,761,091 downwards.
GACCGACAGACGGTGGAGCTGCTGCGCACGCTGCGTGAGACCCGGGACCTGAAGGCGCGCCAGGCGGGCCTCTTCAGCAGCGCCAGCTCTGACCAGAGGTTCTCGGACGTAGCGGCGCGGCTCACCCTCCTCCTGGATCGCCACCTGGCCGTGTACGAGACGGAGCTGCAGGCCATGTCGGCGATGGCGGCTCCGGCCTCGCCACCGCCGGCCTCCCGCCCGGCCGACGGCGCTGGTGGCGCCGCGCTGCGGGCTCTGTTCGGTCCGGACGGTGTCAGCCGGGCTGCTGTGGTTGCAGCGGAGCGGGAGACGGAGCAGAGTGGCAGGGTGCACATGGTGGACTGGGACACACGGCCCCAGCACCTGCTCAACGTCAGGTGAGTGCTTCGAAGCAGGGGTGTGAACGGCTTGAAGTGGTTATTAGTGTTCTAGACGTCTCCCTCCGGAAAAGTCATGGTGTACTCGACATCACCGGTACCGTTACCCGTACGTAGCTTTGTCTGGTGTTAATTTTTTTCTGGCACACTTAGGCTGGGGGATCCGGACGCGCGGTAGACAGCGCGCAGCTGCGCGGGGGCGTAAGTCGGCGCGCAGCGGCTTTTGGAGGGATCCATCGGCGCGCAGCTAAGTTGTGGCGGAAGTAGCATCGTAACTCGCCGTCTTACGCGCTAACTTTCCGCGTCTTCTCAACAGCGCGGAAGACGCGCGGAAGCCTGTATGATCCTTTTAAAGTAACAAAATATCTTAGAAATGTCAGTGAATCCAAGTTATATGACTTGCGTACGACAAAGCATGTATTTATAATAATAATCGAGGCCCACAAACTCCCAGCATCTCACTGGGAAATCCTCAGAAGAGACACGGGCGAAGAGGAACGTAGATCACTGCAGATGTGCCAGTGGACCAACAGCCTTAATGCTAACCGCCCTCAAATAAACCTTGTTGTTCGCCCCAGGACGTATATCACGTTTCGTACCACTCATCGTCCCCGAGCGGTCTCGTCGAGGCTGGCATGGAACGCCAGCGATAACCCAGTTCGCCCTGAGAACTGTGAGCGTGAGGATTCTTTAATATTTGGTGCTGTTTCAAAGGCAGAAAGAAAAGGAAAATGGGGTCAAATTCATAGGCGGACCCAGGATTGCTGATGGGGGGGCAACCTCCGGGGGATGTGCCACCCGGCCCAGGGTAACGCCACTTTTGACCGGCAAAATATATCAGGTGGGCGCAAAATCATCACGTTGGGCGCCGATTTTCGCAACCTGGAGGGGAGGGGTGGGAAGCAGCATTTCAGGGGGCGCCATCGACCTTTCGGGGGGGGTGGGCGCCGTGACCATTTCAGGGGGCGCCGAGGGTAGATCCGGGGGAGGGCACCTGTTCCCCTTTGCCCCCCACCCCTGGATCTGCGTATGGTCAAATTGTCCTGCATTTCGAAAAATCAAAGGTGCCTGATTTTATTAATGACTTTAAGGACATCGGTGACGACAAGCGGCTTGATGTAAAACAAGTAAAGCAAAAGACAAAGACGTAGGAAGATATAGCTAAGGCGCCGTGTCCTTGAACCTTGACCCCCGTGTCCATGAAAGGTCACCCAAGCACTTGCAGCATCTTTGGCGTGACTTGAAGGCCACTGTAAAAAATATCGGTCTCGGCATACGCATGACAGGCTAAAGTTAGGCGGTGGACCCCCGCCGGATCCGATAGATGATAACAGGGGGCAATTGGCCGTTGTGCCCACCCCCTCCTCTCCTGAATCCGCCAGTGTGCAGGACTTGGCCACGTTTGAGAAAATGTACCTAATAGTGGCTCGGTTCGTGAATAAATTCTCAATTGCGCTGCACTCGCCGAGCCAGGCTCATTTATCCCCCAGTGCTCTGACTAATCCAATGGTGGCACCATAGTACAACGAGGCAAAAGTGTGTTGCGTGAAGCCCATGTCCTACCCAGATAAATTAACTTGAAATAGGCTTAACATAAAAACGCATTCGGAGAAAGCCACATAATATCGTTTTCACATGTTTGCCTCCTTTATCTGGAAATCCCACTTGTAAATTGTCGTTTACAATTAAGGCTTTATCCGATCCGAGCACTTTTAGTATCACCTCACCTCCCAGCGCGGGGCTGTGTCTTCCTCTCATCCCTTCCTCCCCACAGCCGGCCAGGAAATCCGACACCGTACAGCAATCAGCAAGCTGTAACCTATGACGTGAGTTTACTACGGCCAGAAAAGCACCTTATTCTATGGGAATTTTAGCCTTAACGTCCATCCACTACGGTCGCCAGCGGCATTCACCGCCGCCTCGGATTGCCCCAGATGTTACGCACAAACTTCCGCCGGCGCGGAGTGCCGCGCGATCGCTCTCTCCCGAACACCCCTCCAAATCGCTTACGCGCAAACTTCCGCCCAAATCAGCGCGGGCGTTGGGAGAGCGCGGGCGGAAGATACGCGCAACTGGATCCCCCAGCCTTAGATCAATTGCTTGTTGACATTCTCTTTAACACCAGGAGGGGTCGGCACTAACGCGCACTGGAGGGGGCCGGTAGGCCCCCAAGATCTCAGAAACTAAGAGGGTTAGAAAAACGCCACTTGGTAGGTGGGTGGGGCTATGGTGATCTACATGATGACCAATTTTCATTGACCTAGGTCAATATCTTCAAGGTCAAACGAGGTCGTAAAGGTCAAATATTGGCCATGCTGGGATTGATTGGTAAATGCTGTGATTATGCAGGAAAATGGCGGGAATAAGCTAAAGGCGGGCAAAGTTCATAGAGAAGAGGTCTCGAAGAGGCTTCCCACAACTTTTGGGTCAAGGTCATTCAAGGTCATTGACCTTTAAGGTCACCATATGGTATACTACTTATTATTTACACTTGACTAACACTGTAGTCACTGTTTGGCGAAATGACGATTGACCTTCCCAATGACCTTGACCTTGACCTTGACCTGACCTTGTATTGGGGTACCCTACCGATGACGTCATAGCATAATATATGTCAGACGGGGTAACGTCAGTTGGCCGGACGCACAGTGGTCAGTGACCTTGAAAGTGCAGATATGACCTTGACCTGTGACCTTGACCTGACCTGACTTCATGGAAGTGACCTTGACATATAGTCCCGCTTATATGACGTTAGACGTCACCACTCGGTCTTCAATGCAAGCTAACTGGTCCGACCGCGCGTTTACGGCGATCTCAAAATGCAGGTCTAACTTTGAAAGCCTATAAGTCAAAAATTTTCGGCCGATTTTCAAAAAGTCTTCACCAATCGACGCGCTATTAAATTCTGTTAAATGTGGCCACGTTTCGTTTTTCGGCTACAAGCGGTTCTCCGGCCACCTCGAAAAACAGGTGGGGGCCTCGAGGCCCCCTCCAGTGCGCGTGTTAACATAGATTACCCAGCCAGAATTTGTTTCATTGGTGAAAACTCTGTCATGTTCCTCGTCTCGCTACCGCATTAGATGTATATCTCACGTCGCGCAGCTTTAATGTGCACCACGTCCGTTGCGCCGTAGTACATGTCAAATTAAACGGAAACAAAACTGAACTAGTCCGATTGCTTCTCAGGGGTAGGGAAAATTACTTCCTCTTGTGCTTTTGGGTGCCTGCTGCTTCTACCAGGAGACGCTGCTAATTTTAAACCAGTACTTTTTGCGCAAATTACTTTATGACGAAACGTACGGTAGGCCCCGATCTCGCGAGCTCGGAGGCGGTGTTTCTGTTGTATTGTGCCCTGGTGCTTCGGCGCGCTGACAGAGCCGGCTGTGGTCGCCAGGTCGGCCTGGGACCGCTACCTGGTGTCGTCGGAGAGTCCGCTGGGGTCTGGTGTACCTCCGGCCTGGGTGGTACCCACCGAACCCTGCAGCGACGCCTGGGCCGCTGCACTGGTGCCGTGACGCCGTCTCAACTCACGCAACTCCTGTTTTCTCACTGTTCTAGCCCCTGGTGGATGGTGTTCACCTGTTGTTTCGTTGGCGGGTGTGTAGTTTCGGCATGGCTGGAGGGCAATGGCTAACTTAATTCCAGACGATATAAAAGTGTTTCCAGGTATCTGGATTTTTTCCAAATGTACTACAAGTTCCTCATGACTTCTCCTTCCATTTCACGGTTCCCTAAAAAGTAAATAATAAAAAAATGTTCCATTGCATCATTATTGCGACGGGGGGAGGGGGACAAAGACCCATCGTTTTGTTTTCATGGCCCGGAGGTGACTCCCGCTGGTTTTGGGAGTCACCTTCAGGTTTTTGTGGACTCGTTTTGAACATTGAAAAGCGTGCATAAGCCGTGTAGATGGGAGCCCGGCCCAAAGTTTGCTGCCTCCTCCCAGCTTTTATCAGCGCTAGTTAGACATTATACGAAAATGTATCCCCAAGGCGCCAAACTACCACTGATTAGCCTGTACATTCTGTCTGATTAGTTCTCCAGCGTTTAAATATGCCCGGAAGATTTTCATCGTCGCTGAGAAGTGTACTCCTTACTTAATAGATAAGCCAGTGACCCTGACTAGAATGCCCTTCCGGCCAGAACACAAGTCGAACGAGCCCAAACAATGTCATCCTCCCCTGAGATGAGATTAACACGAATTTGGAACGGTGGTTTGTACGGCGTATAGAGAGAGAATTGAAGGAGGTGATTATGAGCAGCGAGAATGGTCATCGAATCATTTCCAGCACCTTGAATTCCATGGGAAGCTACGTTTGTCTTGTCTCGACTGACTTATGCGTTGTCCTCCAGTGACGCAGCATTGTCTCGGGAGGACATTCATCACTCTACGCCGTTTTTTCAGTTTAGTCTAGACCGGTGTACACTGTCCCTGACTGTTTTGTCCCACAACACTATATCCAACATGGTTTACCCAAACTCAGTCATTAACGAGCTGATTTTGATTTCTGCTGTGCCATTATTCCGAGCTGTGGGATTATCGCTAGGCTTGTGCATTTTCAATCACAGTACCTGTGTTGATAACTCTGATTCGTGAACACTGACCGGGTGGCACAACTGTGGAGCCGTGGCGGCAAATCTGTGATCAACTCACTATTTTCGATTTCTGCGATTTTGACTGAATAAAGTGCTCACTGACGCTTACACGGCTTTCAGAAGGGAGGAAGCTAGTTAATATTATTTATTTTGCTTTGACTTGTTCCTCTTCTGAGCAAACCTTTGAATTGCGTATCAGTCATTGATCGGGGTTTGAGGAAAATCACCCAGCCCGACGATTCACGCCGAATCGTCCTCTACTGCAAAACTGGGAGTTGGTCGTCAGGCTTATGTGTTTTGCATTCGATTAACGCCAGATCGTGAGGTTCCGTGAATGATAGCTCTCTCCTGTTCTGTCATGGTACCGCTGGTGATGGATGGAGTTAATGGATTTTTAATTAATCTTTGTATTAGGCCACGGGGTGCGGGAAGAAATCGTACAACAGTACATCGCGTGTTGCCTTGTTACGAACGATCCGAAGGCGTTAAGATCTCGTACGTTAAGCTGCCCCTGCCTAGATCACCGAATTGAACATTTTTAATCTCTGCCACGCTATTGTCAGGTACCCTTTTACCCACGCATTCCGTCTGAAATGTAATGCAATATACGACCTTGCTGTTGGCGCACACTATGCCAGACTAGATTGATCTGAGGAACGATTAGGCGTTTCATGTACGCATGCCGTACAACGCTTGCAGATTGTAACAGTTTTAAGCAGCACGTCGGTGGATATGTTGGAACCGGGGCGGAGAGCGCGACCTCTCACCATTTTGTGGCTATCCTATGATATTGAGGGGAGAGATCGTGGTGGTTTCGCGTGTGCGTGATTCGTTGCGATTGTTGATCGTTGTGCTGGGACTACATAGAATTAGATATGGGAGCGGCCGTGCCGCAAGCTAGCTTCCTGTGCGGTTTTTTGGTCTCAGTTCGCGGCGACGGCGAAACTCCTGGTCATAAGCAAGGCTTTGTGGCTTCTAAGTCCGGTCGGGTACGCCTTTGAAGACATAGAGCAAAGGCGGGGTTTTGGATTCGTGGTGCAAGCAGCCCACTAATTTCCACCTCGAAACTGTATTATTTGAGCCCGGGTAGCAAAATAATGAAGTTGTGGCATCTGGTCACAAATTAAATCCATTTAAGAAGGAATTGTGCCAGTAAGCGTTGGAATCCTTAAATCTTGCCGTCCTTGATTTTTCCGCAAGTGACAACGCCAGATTCGGAGAGAGGGACATTTTCCCGTTTTTACGGGTGAAGAGCTCACGTTAGGTATTTAGCATAGACGAATCCAGGATTTTCCGATCGGGGAGGGGGTGCTATCCAGACCAGGATTGCGCCACTTTTGGGTGGTGCATATCAGGTGGGTGCGAATCCTATCGCAGGGGTGTTATACTTGCATCTTGGTGGAGGGTGGGACTAGCGATGTTTGAGGGGGGGCGCCAACGACTTCGGGTAGGCGCGGGCACCATTTCAGGGGATGCGAAGGGTTGATCGGGAGAGGGGCGAAGTGCGCCCCTCAATCCATCTACGATATCTAACCGGAATGGAAGTTGCTGTGATTGCCCCTGAAGCTTCGTCTCTTCCAATTTACAATCTCCTGTCTCCCAGGATGAATGTGGTCGGTTCTGTAGGCCAGTGGCGGTTCTAGTCGGTCGGTTTGGGATGGGCAAACCAAAATTGAAAAGCAAAAAAGAAACATCACGCAGCGAAAAATTGTACAACAATCATAGGCGGATCCAGCCCTCTAGGGGGCATGTGCCCCCGACCGACCCTCGGCGCCCCCTGAAATAGTCATGGCGCCCTCCCCCTGAAACGTGGATGACACTCCCCTGAAATGTCGCTTCCCCTCCCCCAGGATTTGAAAATCGGTGCCAACCGATCGGATTTTGCGCCCACCTGATAGGTTTTCCCGGCCAAAAGTGGCGCCTTCCCCCAACCCCCGGGAGGGTCCCCCCGATCAGCAATCCTGGATCCGCCATTGGCAACAATAATATGTCTCGACTGGTAAGATTTGGGTTGTTATAGGCGAAGAGCAAAAAACGTCACGGGGGTGAAAAAATATGTGCTCAAAATACATTTTCCTATCCAAAACCCAATATTTACACGAAACCTCACTGGTTGTTTGAAGTTGAGAGTTGAAGCGCCAAAATATTGCTTATCTTAAAAAGACTCGGGGCATAAAGGAGGTTGGGGAAAACAATTTTTCAACGAGCTTTTCTGTTTGGGGGGGCAAATGCTTTTTTTGTCCCCCCCTGGATCCACCATTGCTGCAGACTGCAGAGCCTTTACGATGCAGTTTTGTACCCTCTGATGAATCGTGCCGTCAGAATATGGCTCATTTTGCTCAAGATAAGCGGAAGACCATCTAGAACTCCCCCAAGCAGTAGGGCCATAGGCGGATCCAGGATTGCCGATCGGGGGGGCACCTTCCCGGGGGGGCGCCATCCGGACCGGGGGGCGCCATCCGGACCAGGAGGCGCCACTTATGACCGGCAAAAGCTATCAGGTGCATAGGCGGATCCAGGATTGCCGATCGGGGGGGCACCTTCCCGGGGGCGCCATCCGGACGGGGGCGCCATCCGGAACAGGGGGCGCCACTTATGACCGGCAAAAGCTATCAGGTGGGCGCCAAATCCTATCGGTGGGCGCCGACTTTCGCATCCTGGGGGGTGTGAAGCGACATTTCAGGGGGGGCGCCATTGACCTTTCAGGGGGCGCCGAGGGTCGATCGGGGAGGGGCACGTGCCCCCTTGCTCCCCCTGGATCCGCCTATGATCAGGTGGGCGCCAAATCCTATCGGTGGGCGCCGACTTTCGCATCCTGGGGGGGTGGGAAGCGAAATTTCAGGGGGGCGCCGAGGGTCGATCGGGGGCACGCGCCCCCCTTGCCCCTCTGGATCCACCTATGGTAGAGACCCACGCTTTCATTGCTCCCACCCCCTTCCTCCCTGATTGCGGAATCTAGCTCTGCTTTTTCTTAAAGGTGAAGAGATGAAGTTTCGAGCTGTTGGCAACTGGCCTTTCCCAAATTTTTTTCAAATATGTGAAATATAAAAAGTAAATATTTTTCTTTTAGACACTTTGAACTATTGTATACTGCGAAAATTTGTATCGAGCCAAATAATAATATTATATTTAGCGTGTTTGACTTTTACGAAATACGACTCTTATGATGCGTTGATTACGTCTACTGTTACCAAAATATCGTACAACAGCGCGACGTCACACACAAACAATGCAGTGGCGAAATGCATCCTGTAGCCAGCATATAGATACAGGTAAAATCTGAATTTTTAACGGGTGAGTTAGATATTGATATGAGGGAAGTACTCGGCATTTTAGGGTTTGCATTATGACATGATATGAGGTGCCTGAACTTTCAATATCCCATCATCAAAGCTTCTTAGTTCTTACTGCCTGGGATGCTATTAAAATTTGTGGAAGAATGATAATAGTATATCATGTATTTTTACGACTAGCTAGATGATTAGTATTTCACTTGTTTCTGTGTTTCACCTCTCTGTAGTAAATTTTTTCACCCATCTATCTGTTTTTCATTCTGTTATATGGGTAAGGTTTTAATTGCTTAGTTTTCGTGGCTAAAATGTCATCCTGATCAGCCAGTCTGCAAAGTATGACAGCAGACTAGACGAGTCACACCAGCCATCTAAAATTCTCTCACAAATACGCACTACTAGGCACCTAAAACTCTCACCAATCTGCAATATACCAGGGAGAGTCAGTTCGCAAAGCATGGCATTTTCGACGAGATCTTGTCAGTGAGAGTGCAGTTGGGGACAGGAGTGAGTGGTTCAATTTTATCAACCTAGTGCAAATTTGCAAGACTGGTGTGAGGAAGGTGACAATTAAACCAAATAATTGCTAAATGGTTATTAAGACTGGGGAAGGGGCTTGAGAAAAAGTTTAAAACTAATAATAGAGGTAGCATTGCATAATGTGGTTAGGAATGGGTGAGTTTTTCTCCCTGGTATATGGCATATTGATATTGGTGTGAATTTTTTAGATTGGTGGTGTGAGAATTTTAGATGACTGGTGCGACTCGTCTGGCTTGCTGCCATACTTTGACGGCTGGGGGAGAAGAAGGTGTCATCCCTACCCAAACGTGCAATGCTGCATCTCTTATTAGTTAGTTAGTTTTAAAAGGCCCCTTCCTGTGTCTTTATAACCATGCATCAATTATTTGTGTGGCTGTCAGTGTCACTTCCCTTGCACCAGTCTTGCTAATTCACACCAGGTTAATAAAATTTTCACCACTCGTTCCTGTCTTCAAAGGTGCTCACACCTATGAGATCTCATTGAAAGTGCCATATTTTGCACACTGGCTGATCAGACTGTCTACATTGACATGGTGTGGTCTTTACTGTGTCTCTAAACTGGTTTTATGCTATGATTTAGGGTGAAAAATGGATACAGTCTGTGAGTGGAAAATGCAAGTCTCAATACACTAAGCGCCAATAAAAGCTAGGCATTATCAACCTAACCTAACCTAACAATTTCGGATAATGAGGGCCACTCCAGCCCGCTGGTTCCGAATCTCCGACTAGCTCAAATATAGAGGTAGCTCAACTAGGTCTTACTCAGGGAAAGTAACCTGAGTTTTGCCCACAAGAAAACCTTATGGGCCATGGGGGAAAGGGGGGACTCCTGAAAAGTCTAGTTCAGGAACTTGGTATATGAAGGCATTCCAGTGGGTGTCTAGGCGAGCTTTGAAAAGGTCGACAGTGGGAGCTGACACCACTGAGCTCGGTAGCGAGTTCCAGTGATTGACCACTCGAACACCAAAGAAGTTCCGTCGGGCTCTGGTGACCGCTTCTGGCTTAGGCAACTTCCACGGATGGCCCCGAGTTCGAGAGTGCACATCAAGTCTGAAGATTTGAGCGTAGTTCTGTTCAATGAGACCGTGGAGCAGCTGGAACACACGAATCATGTTGCCACGACGCCTCCGATAGTACAGCGAAGGGAACCTTAAAGAGCGAAGCCTATCAATATATGGAACACCTCTGAGGGAGCTAATCAGGTGGGTAGCGCATCTTTGAACCTTTTCCAGGAGGATTTGGTCTGCCCTATTAAAGGGTCCCCACACAGAGTTTCCGTATTCGAGAAGTGGCCGGACGAGGGATTTGTAAAGCAGCGGAAGGGTGCATGTGTCCAAGATGGCAAATGACCTTTTTATGACTGCTAGGACTCTGGTAGCCTTTCCGACAGCAGCTGAAGCCTGCTGACTAAATTTCAATTCGGTATCGATCAGTACTCCAAGGTCTTTCTCGATTTGAGTTGTGTGGAGAATAGCTGAGTTCATCATGAAATTACGTCCCTGATTGGAGTTGCCAATGTGCATCACGACACACTTATTGTCATTAAAAGGCATCTGGCATTTAGATGACCATTCAAAGGCAGACCCTTCAGTTGTTTGGCAGCATTCGTCATCAGGCGGAGGGACTATGCGGGCATCGGAAATCACTTTAAGCCTAAATAATCTATTTTAGAACGTACAACAAAACTTATATGGTTGAACAAACTAAAAGATTTTTATTTGAAACCATCAGACGTTTTGCAAAAACCCAGTGAGGAATATTATTTTACAAATTTTCCAGAGCATGTCAAAATAAGGACAGGTTTAGCACTAACAGCTGTTTGCAGTAAGACTAATCTCGATTTTGATTGGCTGTTGATTTCGACCTTTGATTGGCTGTTGGTGGCACCTGCAGCAGAAGACAATAAACACCGGTGATCTCTTGAGCAAAGGTAAACATATTTCTCTCGGCCATTAAGTAGGCCTGAGTTGAACAAATAAATGCATGCCCTTTCAACAAATTCTTTGAAGTGTTATGATTTTTCATTAGATTTACGTAAAATACGCTGCTCGCTGTTGAGATCAAGGTTACTGTCAAATGGGTGAAACAAGTTGATTTCGATTTATACTAGATTACTGCCAAATACGCCCAAACCTGGTATGTTCCAGCTGATCCTTCCAAAAACTTAGTAGAATCTCCTAGAACTTAGTAGGAAAGGGTGGTGACGTCATCATGGGAGGACTATATTTAGTAGGAAACTTGGTTTTACCCGTAGTTAAAGTACCCTGTTCAAAGGCGCTGTGAATGTCTTCTTGAAGGGAAGTGGCTGCAGAGTCTCGTTTTACACTGGCGTATAGTTTGGTGTCGTCAGCGAACATTTTTATTCCTGAAGTAACGCAGTCTGGCAAGTCATTAATGTATATCAGGAAGAGCAGCGGGCCAAGGACAGAGCCCTGAGGAACTCCGCTGGTGACCCTGACCCAATCTGAGAGCGCCAACTGGACGATAACACGCTGGTAGCGATTTGACAAAAACGCAGAGATCCAGCGAAGTACCTTGCCTCTGATGCCATAAGCCTCGAGTTTCATGATAAGACGCCGGTGCGGAACGGAATCAAACGCTTTGCGTAGGTCGAGGTAAACTGAGTCCACAGGGTTGTTGTGTTCGAGAAGCAAGGTCCATTCATTTAGAACCTCCAAGAGCTGGGACTCGCACGACCGCTTTGGGCGAAAGCCATGCTGGTGAGGTGACATCCTGAGAGTCCAAGTGCTGGAGCAGGCTATCCTTGACCAGTGACTCTAGAATCTTGCACACAACGGAAGTCAGACTGACTGGGTGGTAATTTCCGGGGTCACTTTTGACACCTTTCTTGTAGATTGGGACCACTGTGGCAAGTTTCCAGTCGCTTGGTAAAGTACCCTCATCCAGAGACATCCTAAAGAGAGTCGAAAGAGGCATCGAAAGGGAATCCGCAGCATCATGGAGAACCCTAGGGTGAATCTGGTCAGAACCAGGGGAGCTTGAAACCTTAAGTGAGCGAAGCTTGCATGATACCGCCTCCTGAGATATTGGAATGTCCTCGAGAAATGGTCCAGTGCAGCGCGTCTCGAATGGAGGGCAGTTCGATGAGTTTTCGACTGTAAACACACTGGCGAAGTAGAGATTAAGTAGTCTCGCTTTCGAAGTATCGTCTGTCACAAGCCGACCATTTTTGTTCAGCAGATCCTCTATACCGCCCCTGGTCTTCATCCTAGTACCGGCATATTTCCAAAATGACTTAGGGTTGGTCTTGATGTCCATGGCAAGATTATGCTTGTAATCATGATGGAGTTGGCGTGTCAGAGCCCTTAGTTCGTTCCCGCATCTCTGAAGTCTGGCCAGGTCAATGATATCTTGTGTTTCAAAGAATGTTTTTGCCAATTTGTTCTTTTTGTCTTTAAGTTTCAGGGCAGAGCGTGACATGTAGAAGTTTTTGGACTTTCTGGCGGTAGTGATTTTTGGGATACACAGGGCTGTCACAGTAGCTAGATCAAACCCTTATTTTAAGTCTAGAATTAATTTTTCATAAGTTTTCTTGCTGCCATGCTTTTGATGAGTTGATTTACATGAAGATAGTATTGAACTGTGTGAAAAATATTGTTGAAAAGAGAGTGAAAGAGTGGGTCAAATTACACAAGTGAGTGGAAAATCTCAGCTTGCACAGGTATTGCTTTCCACCTAGTACCCTGGGATTTGGAATGCTGGGTCATCAAGCCCTTTAAGTGTTCTTTCCCCAGTAATATACCCTTGTCTTTGCTATCGTGCTAGGAAAATAACACTTGATGAACTTGATGGACAGCCTATATTTTGATATTTTGGGGTGAGCATAGCCTTCTAGGTACAGGAATTTTGTGGAATAATGGAATTTCAAATGAAGGGAATAATTGCTACAGTTTTCTCCAATTTTCCAAGCTGTTGCAAGTTTTGCTTTTGTTATCAAGCTGTCACTGATATCCCCAAGGGACTTTTCTCAGAGACCCAAACCTTCCCTCCAAAGGTGCAGTTTCTGTAATCATGTGTAAATTTGGAACCAATGCCGTAAGTCCCATAAGGGAAAATTTCCTGCCTTTCTTAGGTCATCCACTCACCAGTCAGTTGTTAGTCAACATATATCAAACATATATTGAGTGCTGGATCATCCCAGGAGAATTGAACCCAGGCCTTCAACAGTGTTCTTCAACTGCACAGTTTTCAGATAAGTGGGCTGGAGTCCAATGTTCTACCAACTGAGTGACCAGGGGTGTGTAATTAATATGGTTTAATGATAATTTAGTGCCCTCTCTTCAAAGGCAATGGGTAATAAAGTTCCATTAGATAGAATAATCATGTCCCAATAAAGATAGAAGTCTTCCCCAACAACAAGTCTTGAGTACCAATAACCACGTTAAGAAGCCTGCTCTGATATGCAAACTCAGTCCAGTGGGGGAAAAATCTGTCACATTGGGGATAGTATCTTTTCTCAGGCAATACTGTCTCGCCTCAGCTATTTCTTTAAATGAAATGTTTTGACCAATGCATGCACCCGACCATGCTTAACCCTTACCTACCTACACACATTATGTGCCTAAGCATGGTGTATATTCCGTAATACACACATTGAGAGGGGGGATGTCAGAGCCATCTTTGCTTTGATTGGGCGTGAGTATCTACCTCCCCCCTCTCCTTAAGATCTCGAGAATCACGCTATATAGCGAAAATAAAAAGAAATGGTAAATGACAATGGATAGCCCATTTAATTCTAGGCAGAAAAAATGTGAACTAATTTTTGTCTGGCACATTTAGGGTCACAGAGATCAAGGCATGCCACCATAGGGATGACATGTAAATGAAGGTTTTCAGTTATTACATCTGAACTAGTAAAGGTAGAACAAAACAATCTAGACCATTGGAAATCCTCACAGCAAGTCAAATTGAATGATACATAATAAGACCTTGCTAGATCAAATCATGTCATATATAGATTAGATAGAGGTAGATATATAGATATATAGAGGTAGGTTTGACCTGATCTGAGGTCAGGTCAAGGTCAAATTAGGTAAAAATGCATAGTATTAGAATGGCAAATATGAGGCAAACATAACTTGGTTAAAATAAACGTTCTAACGCCATCTATTACCAAGTTATTTAGCTGAAACCATTTTTCCGATGTATTTCCAATGGAGAAGTCATGGCTCGCTCCTGACCTTAGGTTATCGATATAGAAAATACTGGAATTTATTTTGCAGGACTTGAGTCAGTTATGTGTTTCAATCAGATAGGCTCACCCTGTTCTCACTTATGTTATCTTGAACTTTTATTGAGGTAAGGTTACTTGCCATGCACTGTTGACCTGACATGAGATGACCCAACCTTAAAATTTTGGCTGAAGTTGTAAAAATTATCAGAGAAAAGGTATATTAAGTATAGCGATGCTATGTGCCGCCGTTTTTATTCTATCTTCAAAAATCACGAGGGGGTGGGAACCCGCCTCCCCCGTCAATGTGCGTGTTTACCTTGGAATTAGTACCTTGCTGTCTAAGAGTTAGATGGCAGCATAAATAAAAAACATTCTATCCTTATCACCAAATGTTTTTTTCATTTTGGCCATTTATATGAATCATTGGGCTATAGAAGTTCAGTCTTTTGGGCCATATTTTGTATATTGGTATTGTTATGCTGGTTTCTCTCACTCAGCTTAAAACTCACATAATAGCTATGTTTTTTCTGCGTGATGGGTTTAGAGAAAGGTGAAGGTCTGCATAGGAATCGATTCGTTGCAGCCAAACTGAACCTTTTTATACTTTTGATACCTTCTATGTCTGTATCCCGAAAAGAGATGTGTTTTGGAGCCCTGTGCTTATGGGAAAGCTAGCTGTCAGCCTGTTCAAATGGGCCAGAAGTGTGGACAGCTGTATTAGGGTTCTGAACAAAAATGTTTCACATAAGCAAAGGCTCATACCTACAGGTTAAGTGGTTTAGAGCTATGAGGACATGATGCTTAATCTTGGTTCCCTTTATTTACTCAGCTTCAATAAGAGACTCATCTGATATGGGACCTCACCAAAGGACTCATCTGGCAGTTCAATCGCAGAATTTGCTGTTACTTCTGATCCAAATTCGATTAAGGGCTGCATTTTCAAGGATCTTCCGCAATTTGTCACCATGGCTCTGGACGCTTGTTAGTAAATCTAAAAGATTTTGGTTCTGCACTAGGATCGTATTTTCTCAAGCTTGTTGCCTGTTAGATGTTTCAGACAATATCACATGCTACATAAAAGATACAAACATGCTCATGAGCGCACTTTTGACAGGTATATTGGGTTCATTGTCTGACAACATCTCTTTTTGTTCACAGGTCCATGGCTCTATTAGCTATTACTACATTATTCACTACAAGTGATGTAAGCTCAAGTTTGATTGGTGGAAGTTGAAATAGTGGGCTGTGACTTCATCAGCCTACACCATGCCAGGCATCATTAATGTAGAGGAGTTTGTGCGCGAGACCAAGGATGACTTGGCCTCGCCCACCACCTCCACCTTTGTGGGCATGATGCCTCAATTTCGGCAGAGCATTGCCTGTCTGGAGGAGGTAAGTCATTGATTTGAATGGATTGGTTTTGGTTATCGACTCTTCTAGATTGTTTTTATTGACTGCTCAAGTTAATTTTTGTAGCCATCATAATGTGCATGTTATAAACAGTGTATCATTTCCTTTGCCTTCTGGAAGTCGAAAATGATTTATTTTTAATTTACCTAGCTTCTGTTGTACTGTTTGTTAATCTTTTAATTTATTTCCAGAGCTCTGAATTAATGGAAGTCATGAAATAAACAAACATGCAATTTGACCCGAACTTATGTCATTAGACAATATCAATAAGA
The DNA here is from genome assembly GCA_034440635.1 of Lepas anatifera. NCBI lineage: Eukaryota > Metazoa > Arthropoda > Thecostraca > Lepadidae > Lepas > Lepas anatifera. Next base: position 1,745,412 of record JAOTON010001187.1, on the reverse strand, counting down.
ATGCAAATAGCTGGCTTGCGATGCTTCTCGGTAAACAAAATATTTCGTACGAATACTTTTGCTTTCAAAACAGTTCGCCACGGAGCGTTTATCTTTGATATGAAGGCTCATTAATGAATACAAACAACGCGTCTCTTTAGTCTAACAATGTGACCCTCATGAACGAACTTTGACTCTTGAAAAACGTTACACAAGTTCAGGTACGCAAGAAAAATGCGTTATGGAAACGTGTTGTGAAAATTAGGGTATAAAAGTGGCGCACGAAAAACAGCTTACTTAGTAATCCGTTGCGAAAAGTGGGATCGGAAAATTTGATCTGAATAAATTTCAGAGCTATACTTGCATATTTTCCGAAACTGTTCTATCTATTTCCTTTCACTCGAGATGCAGTTTTGTTTATTTTTTCTTTCATGTGTCAATGACCAAATTTGTATGATCCCTTGAGCTACTTTTAGCCTTTGAAAGGGGCCCGCTGGGCCTTTTAGGCCGGGAGGGTTGCCAACTCGGCACAGCACAGGCCAGACTGGAATCACGATTGTGCGGGATGGGCCGGGGCAGTGTCGCCGCACAGCGCTGCCGCCCTACACGCGTCATGTCCGCCACTATCAACCCACCGCATCCGTCTCAACACTATTGGCCCTGTTTTCTACCTTACCGTTTGAATCGTGGAGTTTATCAGAACCCTGCGCTAATGCACTTGCATGTCCGGACGCACGTATCAATGCCAGCTGTTTTTTATTTATACGGTAGAGCTTAAATTGGACTATGCTTTTGACTGTCAACAGCGTTGGAGTTTTATGTATGTAAGTTCATACTTCGTGTATCCATTGGCGGACGCAGGGGGGGGCATTCCGGCCATGCCCCCCAAAGTGCTGGAGGGGGCAAACTATCTTTTGGCCCCCAAACTCCGGAGACATTTTTGAAAAAAGGGTTTACACTAGGTTTGTAGAGCAAGAAAAATCTTTGCTCCCCCTCCCCCCAGGAGAGCGATCATGTACTTGGAGAGGTAGCTTATACTAGGTCTATCGAGCACCCAAACGGTACGTCCCCCCCCAGGAGGAAAGGCAGACATGGGTTGGCCCCCCGGATCTGCGTCCGCCCCTGCATGTATCTTGTGCAAAAGTCTAGTCTATTTTCCTGTTGTATCGACCTTAAAAGTGGTACATCAAGTTACTAATGTATCACGTTACAACAGATTGACCAAGGTGTTACGACAGGCGAAGCAAGCTAAACTGCGGAGCTTCGTGTCAGGGCGAGCAGGAGAAAGAACGCTTTCCGAGCGCGTGAAAAATTCAAGGTCTGGCCATTTATATTCTACAACCTGTTCTGATAGTGATTTAAATTGAAAGTTTCGTGTCCAAGGGCTGAACTTCGCGCAAAATCAATTGGATGGCAGAGCCCCAATTCTTACGAAATGAATTACAAGTTATCATCGTGTCGTTCAAGCTTCATGGACCATGTCGAATTGGTGCCCGTACTACTGTCCACATTGTTGAGGAATTCAAAATTATTTTGGATAGCAGATCCTTTCTAGGCTTTGAATGGTATGCATGTTTGTTCGCTTTGAATGTCGTTTTGTCTACTCTTATTTCTTCTTGAAATGACTTTTTCGGTGCATTGCGATTGTTAGCTTACTTATTAGGTGAGATCCTGTCGGTGATGCATATGAGCTGGGTGGGGGGGAGGGGGGCAGCGGGAGTGCAGGTTTGAAAATTGAATTAAATTAGACATACGTCAAATTGAGTGAAGATATTGATGTTCAAGACGGTTCAGCAGTAGAAATGAAGTTCGTTAGGCAGCCAGATGTAAAAGACGGTATTTATATTTGTGTATGGCTTGTTGGTTGACAGCGGAGCGGTACGGAGGTGACTGTATTGTTATATAATTGGCCATATCTTAGGTTTGGTTGTGGGGAGTCTACAATTCAACTGTTATCGGTAATGGTGGTTCGGAAGACAGACAAATGCAGAAAAGGGTTCTTTATGGTAAAAATTTGATGCAGCCTTTCTTGGAGCCTTCCTGGTGCTTTAAAAAATATCGTGGAAGACCAGGGTCTGACGCTTTGTGAGCAATGTTTGTATGTCTTCGTCCTTCCGTTGAGTTTTTTTCTTCTTCGTTGTTTCACAGACTGGCCGTTTCGTGCAGTAAACATCAGCACTATACTTAAATACACAGAAAAGAGAGAAGAGTATATTTGTTTGCAGTTCTTATGCCATGATGCGCCTGCAGTGATTTCTGGTGTTAAGTTCCATGGGTGCTTTTTTATTTCGAAATGCACTCGTATAGTGGCCTAGTTGTATGCTTGTTCGCGTGGTGGGTGATGCTCCTAAAATGTTCGATTTTGTATTTGTGCTATGTTTTCGGTGTTTTCATTCTAGTCCATGAATATGCCAAATTTACTTGGCCGCATGCTTAAATTACCGCGAGTTTACTTTCATGTTTCAGCCTCCTTGATCTTTGCTATGTTCGTCTGGCTCCCAAAATTGAGTTGTTGCAATAATCAGAAACAGTTCTGAAACGAAATCGGCATTATTTGTCTTTCCTCTTACCGTTTCTTCACCCCACCTTTTTTCAAACAGCGTCTCGGAGCGTGAGCCCTGGAATTAGAGTGAAACCCCACATGCCCCGACGGTTAAGCCCAGCACGTGCCGGGGCGGCGTTCCCGGCCGCGGCGCGGCCTGTGCGTGATTTGCATGATGCCGGCTCTGATGGCGGGGTTTTGTGTGGGCCCGGGCGGATTCCTCTCGCGCCGTGTTTGATTAATGGCGCACCGGGCTGATGTGGCGTTGGCCCGCTGTCGCAGATGCTGGACCACGACCGCGACAGCCTCAACAAAATGCGCAAGGCGGTCAAGGCCATCTCCAGCAGCGGAAGCGGTGAGTGCGTCTAGTGAGTTGCTGTGCGAATGTGCACAGCGGGGTTTATCAATTGATCGGGGTGAGAGTTGAAGCTATGTTTCACGGGACACGAGAATTTCAGCTTGCCAGCAACGTCAGATTTAGGCTATGCCAAGTGCTTTAATGATGTGGCGATGATGGTAAAAATAGGTGGTTAGGTTATTACACTGTGTTCAGTACTTTTTGTTTTACAACCATTTTTCAAATTCCTTACCAAGCCTACGTGGCATACAACATTCTCTGGATGTGTGTCATAAACCAGTGGCTTCCAAACGGTGGGCGATGACCTTATTTGGGGTCGCGAAGGTATGCGTGTTTGAACCCTAAATGTTATGTAAGACAGCTTTGATACTTCTTCCGCCGCCTTGGCTATTTGAAACCACTACTCGCGCTCTTTTTTCTAAATCACGGAACCGCTACTGCTACTCAGCTATCGTTACATCTCATTATAAAGCGTCATCAAAGCGCTATAAAAATATTGGTTTTAATGGTTTTATAAAATGTCTAGGAAAGCTTCTGCACACACACACACACACACACACACACACACACACACACACACACACCACGCACCACGCACCACGCACGCACGCACGCACGCACGCACGCACGCACGCACGCACGCACACACCACCACACACACACACACACACACACACACACACACACACACACACACACACACACACACACACACACACACACACACACATATATATATATATATATATATATATATAACTTCCAAATATTAGTAGTTACTTAAATCCATGCAAAAAAGTACACAAGGAGCTCTTACATTCAATTTCCTTTTGTTTTTCTGATGGTGCAAAATATTTATATGTTTCCATCTTCTATTTTTTGCGCGGATCGCGACTGCATTATGAAGATGTCGGTAGCGGTTTTGAATTATTTGTGTCCGTTTCCCGCTACTCCGCTACTGTTGTGTTTTGAAACCGCTGCTGCTACCCCGCTAACATTTGGAGAGTCCGCAAGCAGCGGAGTAGCGGACCGGCCGTCTCCGATGATTTGAGACTAATAGACTCGTGGTACCCTCGCATTTACCTTTCCGGGACCTGAATACGCTCTGAACAATGCAAAAAATCGCCGCAAAGGAAGAATTATTTATGTTGAGAACGTAATGCTTAGTGTTAATTCTAAGAGAGAAAAAATTATCATGCTCTTCGCAATATTTGAAACTATTTTCAGTCTTGTTCTTCCTGTACCCTATAAAGCTTAAACAACTTTTCTTCAATGATGCTCAGAAAATCAAGGCTGAGGAGCCATGTGAAACCAGGTAGGTATGTGTTCGAGGTGTGGCTTGCCAGTAACATTGCTCTGAAATGAGAAATTGGCGAAGAAAATAGCCAACATTTATATACGATCATCTTTGTTTCCAGTGCGAACAGCACTGATCCAGAGAAAGTGTGTAAAAAGGCTCAGCAACGACATTGGTGAATAATAAACCACCTAATTTCAGTGGTAGTTACGTTTTACGCGTGGGATCATGCATTCCTCCGCCTGTGAAAAGGAGTCATCATCTCGTGAGGGCTGGGAACCACCTGTCTAAAACAGACAAAACTAAATAAACATGGGTGCCGGGCTTATCGCTTTAGCACTGATCGCATGTTTCCCAGCGGGCACACGTCACGCGAGGCTCCGCCGGAAGCCGACGACGGTGCTATGGTGCACCTTGTTGGCACTACTCCTGGGCGGATCACGTGACTGATGCCGCTGAATGCCAGCGGCGTGGCTGTGTGTCCCGCGCCGCCCCAATATTACGCTGGATATGAGTCCGGAGGCTGTCACCCCCGCCCTGCGTCCCGCACGAGACGGGGTGTCGGAGTCGCCGTCATACTGCCAGGCTCCTCCACTCTGCTGCGGAGGAGTTCAGTAGGATTGACAGTCGCGTGGGCGGCGAATGTTTGTGACTGTTTACTCCCAGCTGATTTGATACACCAACGACGGATGGGACGGCCGCTCGGCCAGAATGTGTTGCGATGGTCCGGTGTGACTACCAGCCGGTGTCGGGACCGGAGAGAAGCGCTGTTGAAAGTGGCGTCGCTGGCGATACGGGGCTGCTTAAATCGCTCCCGGCCTGGACAGCTCTCTTCCTCACACTGCAGTATATAGACGGGAGGATGGCTAGTGAATCGAAATTTTATCCAGCATTATCTGGATTTTTTCGCACATGTTTCTTTCTAAATAAGGATCTCCTTTGCTCGGCTAAATGGGTTCAGTTCAGCTGCATTCATGGGCCTGTCCGGCTGTATTGCATCAGTTAGTACATATTTAGTGACAGATTGTTAAATTGAAAATGCTTCCTTCGTTTGGGGTATTCCGATGGGTGGTGAGAGCATTATTTACACGTCCAAAACAGCAGCAGCGTCAGTCTTATGGACACACCCAATACGCGTTAGAAACGTTTGAAGAAAACGCAGTCACACGCTCGGCGGCAGATCTGACCTATTCCAGTCTATTTCAGTCTGTAGCCCGTTGGCATGTGGAAAACCAATAAGGCTCCGTTAGTGATATCCTGGGGCATGCTTGTAAGAATGCAACCTTGAGCCGAGACCTGTCCTTTCATAATTATCTGGCATAGATATCTATCGACCCAGACCGGTGTGGAACAATCATATCAAACAGTTACTTTTCACCGTAGTCAAAAATGGCCGCTTTGTTCCCAGTATCTGTTCTGTGCACACTCCACTATCCATTTAATCTCTGAGTGCACATTCTGAATGTCTGCAAATATGTTACCTCGTAAATTTAATTCTAGAAACAGGTCGCTCATTGCTCTTCAGAGTTTTCGCAATGCGCTTTTGTTTTCCTCGTTCATTATTGGAGACCCTTCTGGTAGACTTTGGTGATAGCTGCATGCATGGCAGATCAGCAGCGTTTTGCACGGTGACAGGCGCCGGTCGGGGGCGCCTCCACCGGAGAAAAGTGTTGCTCGCGTGCGGCCGGGCTGTGTGGCGGCCCCGTCCCGCCCGCTGACGGGTGACGGCCGCCTATCTGAGTCGTGTCCGGTCCAGGGGCCGCCTGCTCGCCAAACTTGGAGGCACAGAGAGGTGCCTGAGCACGCCGGAGGGAACGGGTAGGCTATGGTGCTTTGATTCCGGATACGAGATATTTACGGATACGTATAATATTTTGAGGGCATGAATGGGATAGAGATACTAGTTAGTCCATCAGACTTGACGCGCGGTATAGCCTAGACGATGAAGCGTCCTTAAACCACAAAACACACAACCATCTGTATTGAAGTGTAGGCCTTAAATTCGGTGTTTTGCTTCAAACTCATTATAAACCAATGATTTATCTCTGACACTCCTTGGACGGGCTTGTTTTGTTGTTAAGGTCATTATCAAAGAACTGAAGAGCCAAGAAATGTTTTCCTGTTTCGTTTACATTTTCCTGTACAGCCAGAGGAAGACTGTCGTCCAGTACCCGCACGTGGCCGTGCCGTACCCCGCGTGCGCGACACCCCGGTCTGTGCCCTGTGTAACAATGTTACGGCGTCCCCAGCTGTTTGCCGCAAGTGTGCCGGCAGACTGAGTGTCTATCGACGCCGCGGTACCGCTGCTGCTAACGCGGGCACGTGGCGGTACTATGGAATAATTGGCTACTTAGCATGTTGTTGTAGGGGCTCGTAACGGGATGGTGCAGCTTCGTGTGTGGATTTGAAAATATGTGCATTGGTTTTAGTTTATATGGAGAAAATCGGTGCTGATATGCTGCAGTCTTCAGTACAGTTTTCTCACGAGTACGGCATTGTTCTGGTAGAAGATTGCACTGATTACTTTCGATGTTGAAAATGATAACCGGGCTTGTACGATTCTTTCAATATTTTTAAGAACTCCTGAATTGGATTGATTTTACTCCTCGAGGTCGTTGATCTCGTGGCAACACCGGCCATAGAAGTTGAAAGCTAGTTGTAATTAGTTTAAGTTGTTATCTAATGGATCCCATTGGGTCCGTTGCGCCTGCTTGGATCCAGGAGCGTCATCATGTTTTTCGTAAGACGTGCGGTTGACTTTATATTTTTATATTGAATAAAATAGGCATTTTCCTTGCCGATCCCTCCAAGCCAGCGGGCTCTGCATCGTGCTGATTTGAGCACAAAACAATGTGTGTATTGGGTTTTAGGGCGCTTTCAGCAACTGGCTATACGCGCCCACCATTACCATGTTTTCAATTCATAATAATATGCTTAATCTAGATCATGCCAGGGTAATAAAGATTATGGGTGTCAAGGCCACTTGCATGGCAAGGATAATATGCAATGTTGTTTAAGGGGTGACAAGAAATCTGGCATTACTTAACAGTGTCTAGGTTTCCCAGCTCCTCCCATCAAACATTTCTGACACGCACCAAGCTGTGCTTGCATCCCATTGTTGAGGAGGTCTCTCGGTTCGCTCAGGATATCCCAGACCTTTGGGCGGAGATCGGCGAACGAACGTCGTGTTCCCGCCCATGTAGGCCTCCCGGGCTCTAGGTCCAGAATTCCTTCTATCACTAACGGCAGAAGGGCAGGCACATCCTGCCAAACATTTTGGACTTCTCCAAAACTTTCCAACGAGCCAGCTTGCTTGATTTTAATAGGGAACTCTTTTTGCACCCTTGGCACCCATATTTTCTTCCCCTTTGAGTCTCGGAAAAGAAACTCTGGTTTCTGGTGCTTCCTGGCACCGTGGTGAGGAGACGTCTTTTCGGAGTCGGAGGTCGGGGAGCAGAGCCTCCGTTTTCCGTCACGCGACTCTGGGATCACGGAACATGCGTCTGCTATGTTGGAAGGCGTCTGTGTGGGCGGTGGTGGAGGAGGGTACGGTGGAGGCATAAGCATGGTGTCACCGTTCCCAGGAGTTGGAAGAAGTGCCACGCTCTGCTCTTTTCGCAAACTGCGTCCCTTAGGTGGCGCTGAGGCTGAACGTTCAGAACCATGTTTCAGCGGTTTGGCCCGCGCTTTCCGAAGTGAAGCGGGCTGGGCAGCGATTCCAGACTGTGTCTTAATTTCCTTAGCAGCTAAAGGTAGACTTTTCTCCTCACTCCACCCCCGGTAGGATCCGTGTAAGTTCAGCGGTGGCTGCTGGTACCTCACCCTCATGCTCGGGGGTGTCCTTGGATAGTTCAGTGGTGACGAGACTGTGACTGTCATCCAGACATGTCTGAATGCACTGATCTGTTGATGTTGTGGTCAGAGTGGAAGGCAGTGTCGTGGTAGAGGTAGCGTCCGAAATCCCTGCATCCGTTTCAGTTTGAGTACCCTTGTCCATGGTTTCTGGAGGACTTGGACATCCAGTGTCACCCCCATCCGCGTGCGAAAAGAGCCCACCGATAAGTATGAGGAAGTCTCGCGTGACAGGTGTGAGATATCGCCCATGCTCGTGCCCAAACTTAACAGTGGTTTAAGCTGGCCTTTGTCTCCAGTTAGTGCGTCCCTATACGAACTGGGAGGACGAACCACATCGGTTGCAACCACTGGAGGTGTTTGCAAAACCTGTACCTCGGGATGAATTGAAGCCAGGTTGGGATTTGTGCAGCCCTGCTTTCCGGCATCCTGTTGTTCTGCACGGAACTTATCTTTCACCTTCTGCCGCTCTGAAAGAAAGGTAGGGCAGGTCTGGCACCAATCCTCGTGGTCGCCTTCGCAGCCAGTGCATTTGGGCTTACTAGCCTCACAAGTCTCGATCCATGCCCAGGGACTGAGCATTTCGCACACCTTTCTTTCCCTTTGCAGGATTTGGCTACGTGGCCATGTCGCTGGCAGCGAAAGCAACGTGTGGGGTCAGGCACGTATCTACGGACAGCTACATATCTCCATCCCACACGAACCCTCTCTGGTAGCTTCTGTCTCGGAACGCAAGTACGATGGTGTTGGTACCTACCAACTTTCCCTTCTCTCTCCTGTTCATCCTCCTCACACTCACAACGCCCTGCTCATTCATACCCTCGAGTATTTCGTCGTCCGTCAAACCCTCCAACAGCTCCGTTGAGATGACACCCCTTAGCGTATTTTTGTCGGGTGTAGCCTAACAGTGACTGGGATCGAGTGGTCCGAATCTCTACTTCTATACGTTAGTGACTCAGCGGCGAGAAGATCGGCTGTCTCTGTTTCGGTGGACATGGTCACTTCGATTTCGGTTTCCGAGATTCGAAGCGCATTAGAACTGTTCCAAATTTCGACAGAGCCTGGGCGGTTTGAAAGGGGTTCATTTTGTAGCCATTTTCTATCGCTACTAGCAGCACCCGTGCTGACTCGGGGAGGAGGGTAGACTGGTCGGGTTTGTTTCGCGAGACAGTCGCATCATCCGAAAAGTTATTCACAGCGGCGGTATCAAAAAGCGTGCTTGAGGTTGTCCGGTTCGAAGCAGAGGTCAAAATCCGTGAGGTCTGTGCAGTCGAAGTGGGAACCTGAGATAACGCCATGAGAGATAAATTTACCTTCGGCCCCGGTTACCAGCTGTCAATAGCTGGGCCCGGGGCTGGTACAGTGCCTACGGGGGCAGGTGCGCCCGTCTCAGAGGGCGAGAGATACTCACGCAACCCCTCCAATCAGAACGCACCCACCCCCTTGACGCCATCAGCCCAGTGGCCGGCAGGGCCATGAGTCGGGACAAGCAAAACGCGGCACCTATCACGCAGCGGAGACTGCGGTCCACCAGGCGCGCGAAAGGCCGGGGTCTCGAAAACGACGGTTTCCGAAACCCCGGCCCGCGTCGCGCCCGGCAAGAACTATCAGTCCCCACCGCGAAGGGCGCCGCGCCGCACGCCCGAAACATAATCCCCCTGCCCAGCTGGACCGCGACAGTGCCCGTAGACACTGCCGCGTAGCTGGCCGCCCGCGGCAGCCTACGGACGGCTTACCCCCGGTTGGATCGAGATATCTGGGCCAAAGGGGGCGTTTGGAGCCCTCGGACTGACCCGCCCGGGGGGACCTCAACCCCCAGGATCCCGTCAACCTCGTCGCCGGGGCTCGAGATAGGCCTCGAGTTGGCGCCTTACACCCATAAAATGCCGAAGAAGGCAAATAACTGTGGGACTAATAACTGAAGCGTAAAAGAGGACAGGAACTAAAAATAATCAACTAAATAAGAAAACAACAAACAGGAGCTACATACTGGGAGGTGCAGGACAGATCTGACCCGATCCAATACGGTTACCGACCAGGTAACAAAGGGCCCGAAGGCAGTCATCAGCATCGCCGCGGACCTCATCACCAGAGCCACCGACGACAGACGCCGACTCTAACCGAGGGAAGTCGGAAGAGGCGGCGGCCGTCGGAGGGCTAGAAAAGATGTATCCGCGGCGATGCGACAAAGTGCCTCCCAAGACTGACTGGGGCCCCGGGCGCGTCACACCCCGTTGCTCAATCTTTACTTGCCGGACGAATCCGGCAAGTAAAGATCGGTCCCCGAGGGGCACAAAACAATGAATTTTGAACTTTTCATATGGTTTTTCTCGGGCAGTTAGGATGTTTCTCAGATTCAGGATTTGTTTTTTTTCTTGTGGTACCCTGTAGGTGCTCGGGCATCCGTTTCAAACGCTCTTGTTGGATGCTCCGGTGGCCTAAGTCCTTGATCGGAATCCCCGCTCTTAGTTTTTTCTTTCTTTTTTAATCGTTTCTAGATTCTTAGGGGATCTGGTAGCTTTGTAGGGTTCTTGTCAAATAAGAATCGTTCTTCACCGATCTGGGTGCGTTTTTAATCTTCTTGTTCTTCTTTCGGTACTCGGATACGGGATTCTTATGGGGGTGTTGAGCCGCCCCAGACGCCTCAGGTAAAACAGCACCCGTGCTGCGCCAGGCTGCTGCGTCATTTTGGGTGCTGTCATCGCCGTGGCGACTCCGGCTAGGTTGGCGATTGTAACCCAGGCCCACCTGTCCGGTCCTTCACCTCTCGTTGTAGTCTGGGCGAAGGCGGTCGCTGTCGGTCCAGCGTCGAACCTTTGCGAGAGTCATGTGAAACTGTATTGGCGGTTATTATCGGCTCGGTCACATTCGCAGTCATAGGTTGTTACTGCTGTATAGTAATTTGATCTTGTAGCATAGCACGTTTCACCAAAAAAGCACGAGGCAATAAAATCACAAAATTGTATTATGTTATGCTGCTGGAAGATTCTACTGCTGCGAGTCTGCTGTCGGAATTCTTGTTAAAAAGTCCTTCATTAGCGAAGCCTTGCTAAAGAAGTCATTTTTTTAGGAAAGGTAGGAACCGGGATCAGTTCTGGTCTGAGCGTCGGGTTTACCCCACCCAGCCGCACTTGTTTTTGATTGCTCTAGCAGAAGTTTGTCTCTTATCATTCAGAAGTCACGTTTTTTAAGGAAAGGTGAAGGAACGGAATCAGCTCTGGTCTGAGCGCCGGGTTTGCCGCACCTGTTTTTGATTGTTCTAGCAGAAATTTGTCTCGTATCATGCTTCTTTTGAACCCTTGTCTCACCACTCACTTGACATATTGCCTTCTTCTTTCACAGTGTTTTAAATAAAAACATGTGTCCCGTTGTGTGTTGACTCGAACATATGTGATATAGCTACAGGCATAATAATTATTGTTGGGGTTTAACGACGCATCAACTGCCAAGGTTATACGGCATCGCCAGCTCTTACCCTGTTGGGAGGTATTTAGGGGATCAAATTGACTTATTCAGAGGCTCCGTCGGGACATGAACCCAGGATCGGTGGCTTATGAGTCTTTGATGCTATCCACTAAGCTGCCCTTCTCCTTAGCTATAGGCATAACACATTCAATCTAATAACGTCAATTTGTCTTTGGGAGTACCTTGCGAGACGTCCATCGAATGACGATGACAACCGCGTCGTTTACGCAGAAGATCTGACACCGCTCAATATATCCTACTACGTGTTTGAAAGCCGTATCCACCGGCATCCTCTGTCTGACCCGCCGCGTTGGGCCGGGGTGTGCTGACCATGACCCTAGCCTTCCCGTGCAGCTCATCACGACAACGAGATGTTTCTGGCGAAGCAGTTGGAGCGTCTGGCGGTGAACCGGGAGGAGAACCCTGACATCAGCGCCGCCTTCCTCAAGTTCTCCGTCGTCACCCAGGATCTCTGCACCCTCATGCGCACCCAGGTAACAATGCGCAGGCGACGTTTTAGGAACGTCAGCCTATTTAACGCCACCGGAGATCTTTTTTTCCTGTGTCACGGTTTTATCTTTCTTTTTCTCAAATACTTCTTTTTTAAATGAATGCTATCATTTTTTTAATGGTCAGCCAAACCAGGTGAAGTTGCATCTGACGTGATCTTTTCAGACCCAGAACCTGAACAACACTGTGCTGTTCCCGCTGGATAACCTCCTGAAGGGCGACCTGAAGGGCGGTAAGGGTGACCTCAAGCGGCCCTTCGACAAGGCATGGAAGGACTACGAGGCCAAGTTTCTCAAGATAGAGAAGGAAAAACAGCGGCAGGTATGAACGTGGGAAAAGTCCCAGCATTCGCTGTGTGTTTCAGAACCTTGTGAATGACTCGCCGTACCCATGTTTGATTTCAGACTCAGTAACGCATTGGTTTAATGCGCTCCTTGTCTCGTGGCGGGAAGCTGATGGCGCTGGGGAGAAAATATGTGGTGAAGAAACATATCAGTCTGAAGCTTTGGCTGGTTTTATAGTAGATCGCTGTCTTTTAAACATGGAAAATAATTATCCTGGGTGAAGTCTTGCATCTAGCAGGTGTTCATGCAGGAAGCTTTATACGGATCGAGTGTTTGTGAATTATGTTCAGTATTGTAATCAGGCATGGGAGGCTGACATGATCCGGAGGGAGTTGTTGTTTGTGGTGTGGAACGAGCCTCCCCGTGTCTGGATCCGGGAGGCAAGGCTAGTGCGGAGCAAGCTGTTGTGTATAGTTTTCGATAATCTTCCCTCTATTCAGACGAGGTAGGTGGGGTTGTGCGTGGCGGGGCGTTTTCTATGTTGTGTAACAAGTTAGCAGGGCGGATTGGGAAGGAGGTATTGTGTTTTATTAATTTGTATGATAGTCTCCACTGCCCTGGTGCGGAAGGTGGGCCTGATCCATGAGCGTGGTTTTGGTGGTGTAACTTTTTCACTTTTCAGGCGTGGGAGGCAGATTTGATCCGGAGCACGAAGTTGGGTTGTTTGGGTTGCGTGATAACTCTCCTCTACTACTTGGGCTCGGGGGGGGAGTTGGGGTAGCGGATTGATCTTGGGCGCGGTGTTGTTTTTTTATTAAGTTGTGAGATAACTCTCTCCCTCATTGTCCAGGCGCGAGAGGCGGGCCTGATACGGAGCGAGATGTTGTGTTTTATTATGTTATGAGATAACTCTCTCCCCACTATCCAGGCGCGGGAGGCGGGTCTGATTCGGAGCGAGGTGTCGGGTTGTTTGCGTTGTTTTATAAGTGTCCCCACTGCCCAGGCGCGGGAGGCGCGTTTGATTCGGAGCGAGGTGTCGGGTTGTTTGCGTTGTTTTATAAGTGTCCCCACTGCCCAGGTGCGGGAGGCGGGTTTGATCCGGAGCGAGGTGTCGGGTTGTTTGCGTTGTTTTATAAGTGTCCCCATTGTCCAGGCAAAGGAAGGCGGGTTTGATTCGGAGCGAGGTGTCTGGTTGTTTGCGTTGTTTTATAAGTGTCCCCACTATCCAGGCGCGGGAGGCGGGCCTGATTCGGAGCGAGGTGTCGGTTGTTTGCGTTGTTTTATAATTCCAGGCGCGGGAGGGGGCGATTCGGGCGAGGTGTGGGTTGTTGCGTTGTTTAAGTGTCCCACGTCCAGGCGCGGGAGGCGGGTTGATCCGGAGCGAGGTGTCGGGTTGTGCGTTGTTTATAAGTGTCCCCACGTCCAGGCGCGGGAGGCGGGTTGATCCGGAGCGAGGTGTCGGGTTGTTTGCGTTGTTTTATAAGTGTCCCCACTGTCCAGGCGCGGGAGGCGGGTTTGATCCGGAGCGAGGTGTCCGCTGCCGAGCTGGCTGACGTTATGGACGCCGAACGGAAGATGTTTCAGCTGCAGATGTGTGAGGTCAGTCATACGCGACGGGCGAACGCACCCCAGAAAATGGAATCCTGTAGATCTTCCTTGTCATGAGATGCTTCCGTGCGAAGGGTTTACTCTTGCAGATTGTACGAAGTGGCATGTTGGGGTCACTTGGGTTATCCCCGGTCGTAGAAGTCAGTGATGCATCAGGAAAATTTTGTCATTTAATTGTGCAATGACACGGTCGACCCTTATCCCTGCATTGAAGGGGCACAATTGTATTCAGATGTGGTCTGAAAGGGATTCAATCATTGTCTGTTGAATGTGGTTTTTTGTGGAATGAGAAGCAATAAAAAGATGACTCCTCTGGGAGTTAATGAACAGGAATTAATGGCCATAGACAGCTCGTGAGTCATTTGTACGAAACTATGCGGACTAATTTTTGGCTAGGTCAATATTGAGGTCATGACAGATCACAAAGGTGACAAGTTCGTCAGTTTTTTAATCTTGCTTCTTACTGGTTTGAGTCCGAGCCAATTTTTAGCATCATTAGATCCTTCTCGTTATGGCTTATCGAACTATGTATAATCTGACCCTGTGTAATAGGGTCAACATGTAAAGAAAACCTGGCCCTAGGTCAGGTCTAGGTCACCATTTAACCTAATATGGTTTTCATGTACATTAATTGACTGGCAATGATAGCACGAATACGATGACATTAAAATAGGAACTCACTCACCACTGCGAGCGAAGTGATAGACCTGAATAGAAAAATATCCTTAAACTGCCCCAGGTAACCTCCTTAAGGTCGCAGGTCAAGATGCTCAACTTGACCATTGAAAATGTCTTCAGATAGCAATATTTTGGAATGAGGGGCCATTTCAAGCCTTATAATATTCCGAAATAAAACCGTTTTTTTTAATTTCCCGTTTTGCTCATCGATCTCCAGTGCACAGGATGCACAGGGCATGTACCTGACACTGTATAGGCATTTATGGGATACCAAGGGCCTGTACCTAACCCCAGGTCATCGATATAAAAAATAACGTTGGCACAGCTTGTGGCATTCGGGGGACTTATGTGATATGAATTTCAGATAAGTAGATTAAATTTATTTTCGCTGTTGCCCCTTCTAACATTTTGGGAGGTGAGGTCATCTGAGCTGGCCTGGTAACTTGACCTGAGAAGAGACTAGATCGTATATGTTTCGAAGTTGCAAAAATGATTAGGAATAAGATGTCCCAAGTACGTTGCCCTTTGTGGATTCTTGGGGAAAACTGAGGGGTGTTCAAACACACTCATATTGGGGGTCTCACATTCCGCATGGCGATTTCCTTGTAGCCGTATTTTGTGCGATCTGTGACACCAGTGCTTATGAGGGTTTTTGTCCTTGGTTACGAACACAGATGGTATATTTGATTTATTTGTCACGTCGTATCGGGACCAGGGTGTGCTTATCCGCGAATGGCCTGCTGACGTGGTTCTTGCAGAGGAGGTGGAGCCTGCTGAATCCTTCCATTATAGATGCATTTTCCGCCAACCTTTTTGTCGGTCTTGTCGGATTCCACTACAGACAGCCGTAGAATGTTAAGCAACGTGTCGGAATCTGATTTCCAGAACATGTTTACGTTTCAGAGAGCATCTTGATGTTCGCATTGTTATCGTTCGTTTCTCGAGGCGTTCTTATCGATTCAGAAACATCCTGATCACGGAACCGCGGAACCTTGGCAAATATGAGGAAGTTGCACTTGGACACGATCTGTTGTACATGGACACGGTCTGATTCTATTGACGTGTCTTGGTTTAGGCCACCTCGTGGAGCGGATGCTGAGATATCTCGCCGTGTCTATTGTAAATCGTCGGCGGCGTGTCCGTGTTCGGCTGTGACGTCACCGTTTCCGGTGTGTTGGTTTGGAGCCGCGGTCCATTAGCGGGCTGCTTTGTTTGTTCTCGGTTCCGCGAACGCCTATCTGTCGGCGGCTCCGCTCACATGGCCGCCTGTGCCCTGTCCGCAGTACCTGGTCAAAGTGAACGACATCAAGGCCAAGAAAGGCGTGGACCTGCTGCAACACCTGGTGGATTTCTATCACGCCCAGAACAAGTAAGCTCTTTGGGGACTGGTTTCGCCGTATGCAAATTTTGTCTGGTGCTTTGTTTAATGTGAACGTCTATGGCCGTAAGTATATAAGCAATATTTGGGGGCAGAATGCGTACTCAGTGATTGTGTATTCGTACATACGCTTCATGTGTGGTTTTCCGTCTTTATTCTCCATTATTTCCGTATCTGCGCCTTTATTGACACAATAGCAATAGATTAGGTGCTTGTTTTTTGCTACCTCTCCACCTTGTACCAAACCCGATGAAGTTGTGAAACGGTAGCGACTTATTCCTGCGTGAGCTTTTAGGCCCTGTGATCTGGGCGTCTTTGGGGATATGTCGTCGTGCACCTGGGCCGGCGTGTTTGTGCGTCGTTTGCGTTATGACAGCGCCTCAAGCTCAGCTTGCATTTTACGATTTGACGGAACTTTCTGCGAAAAATCCTGAAGACGCTGCTTTCAAGCTAGACCACTCTCTTTTATAAGTTCTGTCTTTTTTGTAATTCTAGATTCCATTTTTCACTCTTAAAAGTGAATGTCAGAAAAAAATGGTGCTATATGCCTAAAAACCTTTATAATAGGTCTGAAACACCGTTTTTTTGCAACTAATGTGCGAGTAGTCATTGCACATGCAACTCCCAGATGAATTGGGATGGTACCAAATGGCAGTCCGGTGCGTCTGACGTGGTGCCCTGACCCATTGCATTTGAAGTGGTGTCTTTGCCCCATTGCCACTGACGTGGTGTCACTATTCCTCCCTCTGACGTGGCGTCGCTGCATCATTGCCTCTGACGTAGCGTTGCTTTATCATTTCCTCTGACGCGTAATCGCCGTCTCTGCTTCTGACGTGGTGTCGCTGTTCCTCTGACGTGTCGTCGCCGTCCCCTCCTCTGACGTGTCGTCGCCGTCCCTCCCTCTGACGTGGCGTCCCTGTCCCTCCGTCTGACGTGTTGTCGCTGTCCCTCCCTCTGACGTGTTGTCTCTGTTGCTCCCTCTGACGTGTTGTCTCTGTTGCTCCCTCTGACGTGGTGTTGTTGTCCCTCCCTCTGACGTGGTGTCGCCGTCCCTCCCTCTGACGTGTTGTCGCCGTCCCTCCCTCTGACGTGGCGTCCCTGTCCCTGACGTGTCGTCGCCGTCCCTCCCTCTGACGCGGTGTCTCTATCTGTCCCTCTGACATGGTGTCCCTGTCCCTCCCTCTGACGCGGTGTCGCCGTCCCTCCCTCTGACGCGGCGTCGCCATCCCTCCCTCTGAAGTGGCGTCCCTGACGCAATGTCCCTGTCCCTCCATCTGACGTGGCGTCCCTGTCCCTCCCTCTGACGTGGCGTCCCTGTACATGTCCCTGACGCGGTGTCGCCGCCCCTGCGCCGGCAGCTACTTCCGGGACGGTTTGGCGGCGGTGCAGCAGTTCGGACAGTACGTGCAGGAGCTGACCGGCCGGCTAGCGACCGTGCGAGCCGAACAGGAGCAGGACCGCCGCCAGCTGCTGGACGTGCGGTCCATGCTGCAGCAGAGCCAACACGCCGACACCAAGGAGGTAAGCTGGAGGTGCTGTGGAGAGCGCGGTCATTGTACAGCTCGCGTGGGTGAAGGTACTGGGCGGTCACTGCTCCTTTCTGTGTGGTGAGAGTTAGTAGGTGATATTTTCCGTGCGCTCTGTGTGGTCGACGCTCCGAGTGCCCCGAAGCAAAGCTCAGACACTACCAGTGTGGATTCGTCCCCGTAAAATTCCCGCACTGCGGCTGATGGCTGATAACGTCCACCTTTTGTCGGATCATCGTAAACGGAAAGCCGCTGATGAAGCAGCTGGGTAGGCGTGGATGCTGTGGCCGTCGGGGTGGGGGGAGGGGGGGCGTAAAGTACGGTAACATTTTCAGCGGTGGATACAAAGCACCCCACTCTCCGAAGTAATGTGCGATCTGTAACTGGGGCGATGACAGAGCTGTCCGGTCTGTCTATTCGGCTGTTGGTGTAGTTGTTGCTCGTGTTGGCACCTGCGTGCGGTTCGGAGGCACGCAAGGTCTGTAACAGACTGCTGGGATGCTTTTGCTGCCACTTCGCTAATGAATGGGCTGCTTGAATCACAGCGTGTCAACTGTTGGCGGGCCTATTTGCACGAACTGGAGGAATGGTCCAAACGGGCGCCAGGCAAGCTAGCTGACGATCTAGAAGGACTACATGAAATATACTATAGCTTTGGCTTCTAAATTGGCCCTCCATCGCGGGAGTTGCTCCTCTGCATGGTGGGGTCGGGGTCTGTGTGGCAAGCCCATTGATGACTTTGGTGAGACTCCGACTCCAAAAACCGAACTGGGAACAACTTGGACAAAATTTAAAGCTGAGAACGAGCTGAATCCAAACGCATAACGTTTTTATATGCTCATCCAAGTTTTTATTACAATTTCTATTTTTGCATATTTTAGCTTTGACCAGTCATCCAGAATCCCTCCGGACGCTTAACCATGGGTTGTTTCCCATCAAATAAAAGCTTACGTGTCTGGGAACACAAATATTTCAACAGATCCCATCTGGCTCATGGGAGTTTATTGACACTTCCCTTTAAGTGTGAAGGAGTTTCAACGCTGTCATTAGGGCGGGACTTCCGTGCTATTTATACAGCGATCGCCTCTTCGTCTGCCGTGCGGGTCGGACATCGACCGGAATGATCATCTTTTATGGTACTCCGCGGCCGCTGGAAGCAAACAACTCCGCGCTGAGTTGTTTGCTTCCACCTAGTTTTTGCATCGGCTGAGGAGGGAAATTTATGGATTTCACTTTCTACTTTTAAAAACAGGAAACGTTTATTTTGTGGCAAAAATCGTTCCATGATTAGTTCAGCTGCTGTACAGTCACTGATATGAGCGCGCTTCCCTCTCAAGTCACTGACCTGTTTTGTTTTTGTTTTTTTTACTAACCGCTAAAATGATAATTGGAGTATTCTTAACGGTAAAGTCGGATTTTTAACGGAGCTATTGACATCAATCCACTTCTCCCTCAACCGATGCGAAGGCAAAAACCAGCTGGAACCAAATAACTCAGCGGTGTACCGTAAAAAGGGCAATTGCATCGGTCCAGGCCCGAACCGCACGCCAGACGTAAAGGCGAACGCTGTATAAAAAGCATGAAAATCGCGCCTTAATGACAGAGCGTTGAAACTCCTCCGCACTTAAGCAATGTACCATTGAATTACCGTGAGACACTTCGGGTCTGTTGAAACACTTGTGTTCTCAGAATCGTGAGCTTTTATTTGATATGTAATAACCCATAATGAAGCACTCAGAAGGATTTTGGGCCTCTCGTCAAAGCCATAAGTTATATTTTACCATGAATTACATTATATTAGCCGGACTTATATTTTGAGGACATCGCAATCGCGTGATCGCACCAGTTCGTCTGCACTGTAGACCGAGTGGTGACGTAATAATGTCATATAATGGGGATTATATGTCGAGGTCACCCCACATGAAGGTCAAGGTCATTGACTCCAGTGCTCAGATCAGATAATACTATTCAGTATGACGTGTGTTATGCTATGACTTCATAGTTCAGGCTACTCAATGTCAAGGTCACAGCTCAAGGTCAGAAGTTTTTTTCAAGGTAAAACCATAATTTCCCGCCCAAGGGCTGCTATAGTGCCAGTTATATAGTATATTACTCGGAATATGGCATATTTCTTACGTCGTGGGCCAGTGACCTGGAATGACCTTGGCCTCGAACTTTCAGAGAAAGCTGTGTGGGACCTTCCCTCTATGATTTTAGCCCACTTTTGGGTATTCCCGGTTTTTTTCTGCATAATCGCGGCATTTCATAACAGCTCTAGATTCGATTCCCAATAGCACAGCCTAGATTTGACCTTGACGACCTCGTTTGACCATGAAGATATTGATTTAGGTCAAGGAAACTTGACAGTTTTGTTTTAAAACCTTTTTCTTCTGCAAAGTTGTAAAAAAATTACACCAACCTCACTTTGTCTACGTTGTCTTAGATGTAAAAGCCGTGCTCAGTCGGTGCCTACTGGCTGAGGTTGTCGTACACTGCTTTGCTTCTCGATCGCGTCCCATCCAAAGTTAGGCTTGGTCGCGGGCTCCGCTGACCGTAAGTGTGCTGTTCTTAAGCTGTTCAGTCCCGAGTGGCCCAATTACTGTGGAGACGCCACCAGCACTCCTCGCCCTACTTCGTCTTGGCCAAAACTCCGTAATGTCGCGGCCAGAGAGGCATATTCTGAGAATTCGCCCGCCCATCGAGGCACAAAAGAACGCCACGGTGAACTCCCACCTTCAGAGGACACCACCTTTTAGAATTGGTTTTTGCGAGGCAATTATTTTCTCGTTCACTTTGTGATATTATTCATAGCAATATGTATGTCATCTCTTGATGATTATTTTCTTTATAGTAAATTATTTTTCATAGTTGGCATGGTGTTAGTGTTTAGGATCATGCTCCATCACTGACTTTGCTTTGCTTTCAAGATTCCAAGCCATCTTTGTTCTCATGTTGTTCCGCGCTGGGGTAGCTCAGAGCTTCATCATCTAACCAGCTTGAAAGTTCGGGCGCCACTAGGTGCAAATATGCTACCATAGTTTTTATGCTGCGACTGATTTTGTTTTGGATTGAGATTCGGATTGTCAAGTCAGAATGACATCATTTTGTGGTCGTCGCTTATGTCACAGAATGTGGTAAAGTACAAAACAGAGCCCATTATTTGGCACATTTTTCAACCGCTCTCACTTTTGAAAGCTATGTATAATTTACCCACTGAGCGGTGGTGTATGTTGTTTTTGTTTGCTTAAGTGCTGGCCCGCGGTGACCTCAATGTCTTACTGGAGATAAAGCGACAGTGATGTAAGTGGCCAGGGGTGCCAGCAGAGGCGTAGTCAGCGATTCTGGACAGGGAGCAGGTGAACAGAGCCAGTAGATCCAGCCTGCCTGGCCGGGCTGCAGTAGCCTCTCCGATTTGGCCGGACACCTCCGCCCATGTCGCCGGGGCTGGTGACGACTGCCATGAGTGCCTGTGTTTTCACTAGCTCTGCCAGCTCCCGAAATACCCACCGCTGACGGAGGGCAGGGGGCGGGGGCGGGGGTCAGCCGACGCGACGGTCGCACCTGTCCAACGTTGGCCGGCCCTGACCCCAGAGCTGTGTCCACGTCTGGTCGTCTGTGTAGCGAGACGGCTGTCGCCTGTGTCACTACGGTCGATATTGACGCTGGGAGTGATGAGGCTGTGGCCCCTACTGCAGGCGGTGAGCACATCTCCCGGCTACTCGCTGCATCGGCCCCAGGGCGACAAGTCCCACGGCTTCACCAGACGGGGCTTCCTCATGAAAAAGTCGGAAGGTGAGGCTTTTAGTTGGGGCGCGGGGCGCTGCAGACGGAAATGCGCTTCGCTGTCAAGCTTTGAGAAACGTCATTAATGGCCGCTATGCAGGTGACAGATTCAACCAGCCTCGTAATCCTTGCGTAAAAACTTCAGAAATTTCCGAAGGTAGTTGTGATGTTACATTGTGGAACGTCTGTTTCGTAGACATGGTTACCTTTGACACTAAGTGGTTCGTGTTATCATAGAAGGAAAGATGTGCAAGAATAGTTTCTCATGATTGTTTTTAAATGGAAATGTTGTCTTCCATTCGTAGGCCCCATTGAACTTCTCATCCATGTCCAATCCGGAAGATTTATTTAAAGCATTGTCTGTCGTCATGGTTTATTGTGATTGGCCACGGTGTTGGTGTAGCTTCGCTGTGTAGTGGATAGATTGAAGAGATTTCACGTACAAGCTCGAAAATAGTGTATTTCAGGTGGTTGCGAAGCGATATGATGTTTATTTTCCTGGAGTTGTCGTATCTAGTGGCCATAGTCCGGCGTTTTATCGAAAATATATCTGCCCTTGACATTTGAATTTGTAGCTGTTTACCTCAGCTATCCGGAAACTTATGTTGTAAATTAATGCTTTGGAAAGCGTGTTTAACCCGTGTGGAGCCGTGTTGCGTTGTAAGTTTCAAGTGGATAAGGAATACGTTCTTCCGGCCAATGCTGTTAAAAAATGTTGGAAAATGAAGGTAGTGGGAAAAGCTTATTTCATTAGAACTACATTTCGTTTTTCTGGTGAAACTTTGTGTCAGAGCGAAAATAGGATGACTGTAACCGGACCTATTTTTTTCCAACCACATTTCACGGACTGTCGCGGAACTTTTTCGAATGTGTTGACTTCAGTAGATTACAGTGCAGTTGGTCGCAGCTTCAATAGTTTTGTTCAGTAGTTTGGCCAAGCACTTGTATTTTTACGTACATTTGGTTGGTTTGCAGGCAAGGTCCGGAAGGTGTGGCAGAAGCGGCGCAGCGAGGTGCGCGAGGGCTACCTGTACATCTGGCACTCGGATGAGACCAAGCCGCCCACCACCTTCAACCTGCTCACCTGCCACGTCAAACCGGTGGCCGACGACCGCCGCTCCTTCGATCTCATCTCCTGTACGTCTGACCGCGCCAGATACTGTACCCAGCTCACCTGTGTAGCCAACTTCCTAATATTTGTCGTCTTTTGGAATTTGACTTGAAAGGAGTCACATTAACCGTCATTGTCGTACGGCGAATGCATGCCTATGGCCGCCTGTGATGCGGGGCTTGGTTACGCTCCGTCGCGCTGGCGTAAGACTCGTGCCGTCCGCAGTTAACCGGACGTACCACTTGCAAGCGGAGGACGAGGCGGACCGGGCTGCCTGGATCTCCGTACTCATGAACTGCAAGGAGGGTGCCCTCCAGAAGGTGTTCGACGAGAACGGACGGCCCACCGACGAGGTTTGTGACGCGTTATGGGTTCCAAGCTGAGCAACTTGCGATTGATGTCAAGTTATGGCCACTGCTCGTTTAAAGTTTCCACATATCTTTGTGACGCGTTCGTCCTTCCTAATAGCAGAGGCTAAAAGCTGTCGATCGTGTTCAGCCTTGTCTTGACGCCATTTGTAGTACAGCCCCCGCATTTTCATTCTACGGCTTAAAAGTCGTGGTTACTTGCTCTAGAGGAACAACGGGAGAGGCATGCGTCAGCGCTGATGTTGCGGCCGCTGCGTGTCCCGCAGGTGAGCCAGGGCCTGCGGGAGCTGCAGCAGTCCATCATCAGCGCCGTCCTCCGGCTGCCCGGCAACGACCGCTGCTGCGACTGCTCCTCACAGAACGGTGCGTCTGGTCCCCCTGTCGCCGCAGGCACGGGGGCGGCTGTCCGGGCTGACTCCAATCGCTCTTTTCAAGTCGAGTGGGCCAAAAAGTGGAAATTATGTTTTGATTTATACCATGCTGCTACG
The DNA here is from genome assembly GCA_034440635.1 of Lepas anatifera. Lineage (NCBI taxonomy): Eukaryota > Metazoa > Arthropoda > Thecostraca > Lepadidae > Lepas > Lepas anatifera. Next base: position 1,722,185 of record JAOTON010001187.1, on the reverse strand, counting down.
CAAAGGAATAAAGGTTTTCTCCAATGTATTAGCAATGAGAGATGTTATTTTTTCCTTTCCACGGCATAGGGCTTCATATACACGAAAGCTGCGGACTACCAGTAATTAATAAAACCCGGTGTCGTGGTAAAAATGGTAGTTCCCGTAGTCTGGACGGTTTGTCCCAAATACCAGGTCGGGTGCTTCTTAGGAACAGCTCATAAAAGGCCCTGTCTTGACCCAGCTTCTGAACTCGAGTTTTGTGAGCTCCAAGAAGCATTCGGGGCCCTATTAGCCCAGCATAGTGGCAGACTTCACAAGAAAATGTGGCACCCTGGTGAATTTCCAGACTGGAGTGAACCTAGTTGCGTTTTTTTTTTTTGCTGAAAATAATGTTTTTGTGTCATGTCTGCCCAAAAAGAATGAGTGATAAGTATAATATTTCGTATGTTGAATTTTCCTTTGCTGAATGTAACAGGTTTCCACATCGGCGTGACGTCATGATCTGGCAACGCTTTACGCCGCTTTAAACCCAGTTCATTTGCGCCACAATTGAGAACTAATAAGAATGAAACTTTTTCAGCTAGAACAGGCTTGTATGTCGACCCAAAGTAACACCTAAATGTTAACTGTCTTTCTTGATATTTAAAAACATATTTCACAGATGAAACTAGTCGCTGAAATAAGTTATACGCATTTTCAACTACCATTACCAAGGTCAGGCTCAGCACATAGGTTTTGAAGAGGAAGGTCCGCTTGTCTCGTTTGCTCCGCGGGGCATGACCATTACGTCATATTGCCAGTGAAATAATACCTTCTCCGTTGATGGACGTGACGTGTAACCGTGACTTGATAGACGTGACTTGTAAACATGTCTTCTCCGTTGATGGACGTAACGTTTAATCGTGACTTGATAGACGTGACGTGTAAACATGTCTTCTCCGTTGATAGACGTGACGTGTAACTGTAACTTGATAGACGTGACGTGTAAACATGTCTTCTCTGTTGATAGAGTGACGAACGACTATAGAGGACGTAAACATGTCTTCTGATAGACGTGACGTGTAACTGTGACTTGATAGACGTGACGTGTAAACATGTCTTCTCCGTCTGATAGACGTGACGTGTAACTGTGACTTGATAGACTTGACGTGTAAACATGTCTTCTCCGTTGATAGACGTGACGTGTAACCGTGACTTGATAGACGTGATGTGTAAACATGTCTTCTCTGTTGATAGACGTGACGTGTAACTGTGACTTGATAGACGTGACGTGTAAGCATGTCTTCTCTGTTGATAGACGTGGCGTGTAACCGTGACTTGATAGACGTGACGTGTAAACATGTCTTCTCCGTTGATGGACGTGGTGTATAACTATATATTCTCCGTTGATGAGTGTGACGTGTATGTCTCCTCCGTTGATGTACCTGACATGTGACCACATCTCTGCCGATAGACGTGACGTGGTTGTCGACCAACTTCGGCATCGTGGTCTGTATCGAGTGCTCCGGCATCCACCGTGACCTGGGTGTGCACATCTCGCGGATCCAGTCCCTCACACTCGACCACGTGGGCACCAGCCAGGTGGGAATCGGTTTCAGAGACATGTTGAATAAGGAAACCTCTCAGTATACCGAAATCTCAATCTGGCTGTACCTAGAAGAAGGCCCAATAGAAAATTGACGTCGTGCGGCGTAGGAGGATAGTCTCTGATGTATTTGGTTTAAGATGTTCGGCCCAGTTGAAGGAAAGGGTTTTCTAGTGGTTCGCATTCCCGGTGCCGGTTTAGACTTCTGGGCTTTTCATAGTCCAGTGCCCTTTTATCAAGAGTTTCGCCCTTACGTCACCCCGAGCATAGTCTGCGTGGGTGAGAGATGCTAGGCCCTATTTGGTTTCCGCAGTTGCTGTTGGCCCGCGTGATGAGCAACAGTGGGTTTAACGACATCATGGAGGCGACGTTGGACTTCTCCAAAAAGCTGAAGCAGAGCGCCTCGATGTAAGTGGTCCCACAAGATACATTTCCCCGAGTCATCAGACCTTACTAAAAGTTTAGCCTTGTTTTTTATACAGTTTCTGTTGGCATTGTCCTGTTAGTAATAATTCATCCACTCTGATTGTAGAGTTCATCAGTATTACATGTTCAACTTAGCTCACAATGGCGGCAATCTCCCGATAGCTCATCGCCTCACCCGTTCGGCGCCTCTGTACTGCAGGGAGGACCGCTACGCCTACATCCGCGCCAAGTACATGGAGCGCCGGTTCGTGGTGCGCTCCACCTCGGACCCGTACGAGTTGCTGCAGGACACGGAGCTGGCGGTCAGCACGCGGCACCTGTACCAGCTGCTGCAGGCGCAGGCGGAGGGGGCCGACTTGACCTCACCCATCACCGGCTCACAGCTGCGAGAGACGGCGCTGCACCTGGCCGTCAGACAGGTCAGACCGGTGGCAGTGAGGGGAGAAAGGGTGTAGGGCAGGCTGGTTAGACTGGTGGCTCTGAGGGGAGGGGAAGGTGTGCGACACAAGGGTTAGACGGGTGGCAATGAGGAGGGTATGGTGAACAGCAGACAGGTCAGACTAGTGGTTCTGATGGTAGGGGAGGGTGTGCGACAGACAGCTCAGACCGTTGGCAATGAGGGGGAGTGTACGGCAGACGGATGAGACTGGTGGCAATGAGGGGAGGGAGGGTGTACTGCGGACGGGTGAGGCTGGTAGTTCTGAGGGAGAGGTGTGTACGGCAGACGGGTCAGACCCCTGGCTCTGATGGGAGGAGAGGGTGTACGACAGAGGGTCAGAGCGTTGTCCCAGGAGGGGAGGGTGCTCAGCTGACAGGTCAGAATGCCACCCTGATAGGAGGGTGCCCACCAGACAGGTTCGAACAGACAGGTTGTAGGCTCCCCAACTACTCCCCCGGGCAATGTCGTCGCCGGTGGATCGGCTTGCTGTTCCCTATCAGTCCTGGTGCTGTTTCTTCCCCGTCCCATATTTCGTTTACTCTGTCCTCGCTGGTGTCGCATTTCGCCGCTGAGCGGCCCGTCCTTTCTCTGACGTGACAGGCGTGTGTCGACAGGAGGTGGACGGCAGTTCGCTGCACATTGTCGACTTCCTGGTGCAAAACGCCGACTCGGTCAACACGGCGACGGCGGAGGGCAACACGGCGCTGCACTACTGCGCCATCTACAGCCGGCCCGAGTGTATGAAGCTGCTGCTTCGCGCCGGCGCCGACCCGCGGCTTCACAACAACAACGGCAAAACGGCGCGAGACATCGCCGACGAGCGGGGCTACCAGCTCTGCCGCGAGCTGGTCAGTGTGGAAGGGGTCCGACCGGCCTGGCCCAGGGGGTGGGGGGGAGTGGGGGGTGGAGCTGCCTCAGCCTTGGCGTAGGGCAGAAAGAATTGGATCAACGGCTGGCGTAACATTTTACCGTGTTCCGTCATGTTTGTTTAAGGCTAAACGTTTTTTTCAAGCGATATCTGGGAGATGATACCCTTGTCACATCCGAAACCCTTCATTCTGCCAAAAATGTGTTCCGCCAGCTCCATTGTCGCTATTACTAACCGGAAAGCCAGTGAGCCAACTTATCTTAGGGTACCAGGAAAGCGAGTGTCCACTCTGGCTGCCCTGTCTCACGCCGTCGCCGTGTTCCCTCTGCCCAGTTGGACCACGCACTGGCCGGCAAAAAGGCGGCGTTCGAGAACGTGAACGTGGACAGCTGGAACCTGAGTCACTACGACGACGGCAGCACCGACTTCTCGGACGACGACACCACCGTCGTCGAGGACCGACACCACGTGAGTGACGCGGTGTCAGGGGTTGTCAGTGACACCACCGTCGTCGAGGACCGACACCACGTAAGTGACACGGCGTCAGTGACGACACCACCGTCGTCGAGGGCCGACACCACGTGAGTGACACGGTGTCAGGGGTTGTCAGTGACACCACCGTCGTCGAGGACCGACACCACGTGAGTGACGCGGTGTCAGGGGTTGTCAGTGACACGACCGTCGTCGAGGACCGACACCACGTGAGTGACACGGTACCATGGCTAGTCAGTGACACCACCGTCGTCGAGGACCGACACCGCGTGAGTGACACGGTGTCAGGGGTGTCAGTGACACCACCGTCGTCGAGGGCCGACACCGCGTGAGTGACACGGTACCATGGCTATCAGTGACACCACCGTCGTCGAGGGCCGACACCGCGTGAGTGACACGGTGTGGGGCTGTCAGGAACGAGACCACCATTGTCGACGAAGTCACTTTCATCGCAAACAATCGACATCATGTGAATGACGACACTTTTGGTGACATGGGACTTAAACGTGCCGACGTGTCGCCGTCGGCTACCGTGTGGTGTGTTGGCTCCGACGTGTCAGCTGGTGTCTCGTGTTTATATGCTAACATGGGGCTAACGTCCCGTGTCCACACACTCACGCTTGGTTAACATCCTGTTTACGCGCAATGACGTGTCGTTGATGTGTCGCTGAGGTACGGTGCGCTTACACTGACGTGTCTCTGATGTTCGGTTTACACACACTGACGTCCTATGTACACACGCTGACTTTTCTCTGACGCTCGGTGTGCACACACGGACGCGTTTCTGACACGTGTGCACGTGCAGACGCGTCTGTGATGTCCCACGTACACTCGCTGACGCGGTGCTGACGTTGAGCTGACGTACGGCAGATCCGCTCCTCCACCGACAGTCTGCGCTCCAGTCCGAGCACCTCGCGGCGGCCGGAGGCGGCGCGGCGACCGGCCCACGCCAAACGCCCCCGACCAGGTCAGCCGCCGGCGACCGCGCCCACTCAGAGGGGTGGGCTGCTTCAGTGAATTTCCGTGTGTGGGGGCTTTCTCTGAGCTGCACACACTGGTGCTTTGCGAGGTGTGTCCGTGCAAAGTTTGTGTGCAAATGTCCGAGGAGTAAGTTCAGAATCGTAGCAGCACTATAAGAAATCAGTTCTCTACAGTTCCCGTTAGTACCCTGACCATGCTGCGGTGCTGTGTGGGTCCTCTCACTGACGGCGTCCGTGCAGCGAACCTGCGGCCGATCGGCGGCCTGCAGCGGCCGCGCGCGCCGCCGCCGCCGGCGCCCGCCCCGGCGGCAGGAGCACCAGGCCACGGCCCCGGTCCTCTCCGGCTGGCCAACGGCCGCTCCACCGAGAGCCTGAGCAGTCTGATGTCGGAGACGTGCGACCCGGGCCGACCTCCGCGACAGGTGAGGTCGCACGGGCGCTGGGGATGGGAGGCGACGTTATTTCTGGTCGGGGTTAGCGGAAATGTTGCGGGTCTTTTAAGACAATTTTTGACAAGGCACGCTCAGGAATTTGGAATAAGTTTTTCCTCTGTCCAAAAGAAAAGAAAAGAATGTATTATAACGCATTTGTGGCATGTACGCTAGGAGAATAAGGCGCCGGAGACCTTCGGATTGCAGAATTTTAATAGTTGGTTTCAGTTTTGAGCGAAGGATAAAGGTTGCATCACTTGCAATCGTTTCACCATTGATGCATCTGTTTTTCATAATATGTAAGTTCAATAACTGGTTTGTCATGTCCTTTCGTACGTGTATTTCCATCGGCCGTAGCCCTCCTATGGTGCTGCAGTCCATCAGAGCGTGCTAATTTTTCACATTCTGTCCCTAGGCTTGTGAAATTGAGGAACTTTTAAGTGATCTTAACTGCGTAAACTGTCTGGTCATAAGTGCTCACCATACCTCACGGGACCTCTCCTGGCTTCGGGGAGCAGATTTGCGGTATTATCAATCAGGTACAGTGTAGGAGTACCATGCACTAGTACACCCGCACACAGTGAGAGCGTGATTGACGCTGAGTGCCGTGGCAGAGGACGGAGGCCTACCGACCGCGCCGCTGTCGGGCTATGTACGACTGCGAGGCCGACAATGACGACGAGCTCACCTTCTCCGAGGGAGAGGTGAGCGAACGACGCACTGGAGAGGCGGGACTAAGCCTTGCTGTCGGGCTTGCTGCTGCGACGGTCGCCAACTGTAGGGAAGGCGTGGCTCGCAGACGACCGTCCCTCCCCCGCAGATTCCCTGCCAAGAGCAAAAACCCCGATCTTGGTGCAAGCCAAGGCCGAAAAACAGCTCTGTGTTGTTTGGTGGATTTTTTTTGTTGCAGCGATAAGTACGCTGCTAATTTGAAAGAGGGTTTTCTACACTAACTCAAGGGGCTACACGAGTTTGCCCAACTGTCACGCTATCAAAGGGGAATCTGCCGCCGAGTGGCGGGGTTTGAAGTCACGTCCCTGTGATAATGAGGGCAACATCATGCCTTAAAGATTACCACGATACTGGAAATCTGTATCACTGCTTATTGGTAATCCGTGAATATCTCAGGTTGGGGATGACACATCCGGAATTTTATCTGAATCTTATTGCATGAGCTCAATTACAGATAAATAAAGGATACATTGTTGTTTTTTGTGACCTCTCGGGGAAAAAATTGCCTGCCATTTTAGGATAACTTGAAGTTGAATTGTTGCCGTGACACAATTCACGTGATTTCGTCAGATCATCATTATCCTGGCGGAGAGCACGGACGACGAGGACTGGATGGAGGGGTGTATAGAGAACCAGCCGCATCGGCGCGGCATGTTCCCCATGTCCTTCGTCTACATGTTGAACGACTGACCGCGGCGCGGACGGCGCACCAACTATGAGTACACACGATAGCCGGCAGATGGCTCTAGTGGCGTGCCGTGAGCCGGGCGTGGCTGGCTTTTCCACTGGTGGCATGATGCGATTAAAGACATTGTATTTTGTTGTTGAATGTTAGCGCGCGCGCGACCAGTCGACTGGGCTTTTATCTCCGGCGAACCGGCCGCTCCTCTTGTCAGTATTGCATGTGTCAAGTGCTGTGTGTTTTAGATGCCCAGGTGATGCTGCGTGCGAGCCCGTAAAAGCTGGACGGGCGAATGTCGCGCTGCCAGACTTCGCTCTGTGCTTGCGAGAACGGTGGCGAATTGTTACGAGTGCATGTTACCGCAGGCTACGCGCCTTGAATGGTCCCAGTTGATATTGACCGCTAGACTATGAGAATGGAATATGCTTGCCAGCGTGCGTCGCTGCAGTGAATGTTGACATGTACCTGTTGATACCTGTTGATACTTTGCGCTTTCGCATCGCTCCTTCCTCGTTATGCCATTAAGTCTAGCGTGCCTACGAGCCCTTTAACCGTGGACGAGTTCTCCCGAGATGATCTACCCCTTGCTCCGAGCTCTCTTTCATTGTATCGGCTACCATTCCAAAGTCGCGCGGGGTCGTGGTCGCCGGAGAGTGATGATGCTGGCCGCGCTGTTGTATGTGCTTCCAGAGCCGCAGGGTCCGTGCTGTGCCGGATCAACAGTTTGTGACGAGCAGAGAACAAGCCTGAGCCGCGGTGTCGGCTTGCTGTCGGAGCCTGCAGTTGATGCGGCGCCGGCTGCGGTGTGGATGAGACTGTCGCCCGCTGCGGTGTGGATGAGACTGTCGCCCGCTGCGGTGTGGATGAGACTGTCGCCCGCTGCGGTGTGGATGAGACTGTCGCCCGCTGCGGTGTGGATGAGACTGTCGCCCGCCGCGGTGCGGATGAGACTGTCACCCGCTGCGGTGGGTCACCTGCGCCAGGTCTGCTGACCGGGGAATGTCATGTCGCCTGTCCTGTGGAACGTCCTATTTATTCTGACCGGCTGGTGACGCCGGTATGCTGCTGCTGTTCGCAAACGCCGACTGATATTCATTTTGTATGTGTTTTAACCGCGCCAGTCGTGCTGTCAGTCGGCGGCTGCATCATGCAGTCATGACGAGTGAACAGATGTTTTATTATTGTTTTAGTTTAGGCACCCGTCAATTATTGTCTGATGGGCTGGGGCTGCGTGGTCCCGTGAACTGCAAATGTTTATGTTCCTCGGAGGCACATACAAATAACCTGCGTTTGTCCGGGTTTGCCTGTTTCAACAGCTGAGTGGAACAAGCCTCCCGGTCGATCACGCGTGTTATGTGCGGGCTGGTCTTGTGTTCGAACAAAGGCATAATATAATGAGGCAGGTATGTTTACTTTTTTCATTCCGCTTAAATCATTATGCAGACCTCCGACCGATGTGAACCATCGAGTTTCGTCCTACAAGGGTACCATCTTAACACAGGTTATCAGCAAGTCAATGGATAAACAATACGTGAATATTTACAAGAGTGATAAATAGTACATATTCTACAACCGCAGAAACATTAAATTCAAATAAACATGTAAATATTAAAGAAACAGGATGCTATAACAGTGATCCAACCAATGGTCACTAAACGGATGATAGATTTATGCGGAGGTTAAACGATGAGAAATAGAGATAAAAGGGTGTGGTAGGATACGTCGACAATGATTAAACCAACCACGGATGATCCCATCCCGGTTCCAAGTGGCGGCGGTTTGCCATCTAAATGTAAAGACTGTTTTTACCCAAGAATGGGCTTAGCCGTGGATGTAGCCGCAGCAGTCGGGGCGTCGTTAAGGGAAAGGTGGGATATTTAATACAATCGGATTCGAACCGAAATAAAAATGCGGGAGATCCTTCCAAATATCTCGTGCGATTTGCAGAACAAATAACTTTCATCGTGACTGCCAGAGCGAAAGTGATGGAAGTACATTATTTCTTTGGAAGCACGACAAGACACCACACTTTGATTTAAAACTAAAATCCCCGATCGGGCTTATGCAAGGACACGTTATTAAAATATAAAAAGAAGGATTCAAGAGTGGGGGGTGCGGCCAAAAAACTTGTCCGCTCAACATGATCCGTCTTAATTTTTGTTCTTAAAAAAAACACCTGCCATGATTTTTGGACCCGTTAGCTTGTTCTACTAATGGTCGTGAGGCATTGAGAATACGGGGGTTAGTATTTTACAGCAAAAATTATCCTAAAAATGTGATTTGATAATTTACGCGTGCATAGGTCTCCATATCAAAATATGCGCTGGGAAGAAATTTGGCATGACAATTCGTGAACGGAATGTGTGATTCAAAATATGTCGCAACAATCGCACACACTGCTATGGGTGCGACGTAGCCAAGATGCTGAAGTGCCTTTAAACTTCAATGCACACAAAAACTACTAAAACCCAATAAGCTCGTACGTAGCCAGACCAAGACCTCATGCTGTGGGCAACAGGGAATAGACGGAGCATGACCCTTGTGCACCCACCTGGCTACGGGCCTGGAATCAGAGTAGAGAGAATATTAAGGAGTTTGACTCGCGGTGAGCTTCGGAGGGTTTTACTAGCTTTCGATAGGAGTGGCATCAATCTGGCAATACTATGCTCGGCTCGCGTCTCAGGGCTCGAGTTATTATTGTTGTTGTTGGGACATGCTACTTCACTGCCGACTCCAACTCAATTTATTTATTCAATCGTCGACGGGTATTCCCAATTATGGACGAAGTCATTGTGATAAAATTATATACATACATGCACAAATGATAGCAACAATTACAGAATAATAAAACATCATGCTCACATCGCTAAAAAATGCGCCCTAAAACATATTGTATACATTTATAAAAAACAGCACATACGGAATAATAAAATCTAATACAACGCTAAAATATACTGTGGTGGTTTAAAACAGACCTTAAATCACAATGCTCTTAAATATTCAAAAACCTCTCTCCGAAACGTGCAATAATCGTCATGAAAGAAGTCAGACGTTCTTAAAGGAACGTGGCACCTTCACAACGTGATTTTAACTGAGATACCAAGTTGTAAAGCAGGTCGGAAAACCCGGTACCCAATTTCATTTGTGTTGGAACCGATATTTCCGTAGAAAACTAAAACCACCACACCAGCCCCCTCAGCCCCGTCACCGGCGGCCATTGTTGTGAGCTACTAGTGTGACGACATATGCTGACGTCACGATGAGCATCAGCCAATCGAAGCCCTTGAAGCGTTTCAAGTATGGTAGTGGTTGCCAGATCGACATCATCCACAGGCTAATATTTATTTCTTTTCTAGAGGAGTATTTTTAAAAACCAAATATTGAGCTTATTGTACATTTTCAGAGAAATCGTGAGTGGTTTCATTATTTCTGACTAAAAGTACGCCTAATAACACTAAATTCCAGGCCTCGACCAAGGTGCCACGTTCCCAGTGTTCACTCTGGCACACGGAACTCTAAACAGCGACAAATTGCGATTGATTCTTAATGGAGTGGACAGTGAAAATGAGCTGATTAAAAAACATGAGTCAATGCGTCCGCGATAAAGGTTTCTCAAGAACATAAGATCATAATAATTTCTACGAGATTTTAAAGATGATATGTGATAATGTTGGAGAAAGTCAGAATATGATAGGGTGTGGGACGCAGCACGATGTGGAGAGTGATGGTTGAGCCAAATCAAAAATTTATGTTGTACTCTCTCCAATCTTTCTAAGTATACCCTGGCTGCACCTGCCCAGACAACACATCCATATTCAAGTACTGAGCGGACATGCGCGTAGTAGGAAGTTCGCACGGAAGACGGGCTGAAGTGTCCTCTCGTTCTAAGTTTTTGGAAGGATCGAAATAAAACGCCTAGGGCCCTGTTTGCTTTTTTACTGTATTGTCAATGTGTGGGCCAAATGTTAATTTTTCGTCAAGAATGACACCTAGGTCCCGAATTGAATTGACATGTTCCAGAGCTGTGTTTTGAATGAAATATGTGGTTCTCAGTGGAATTTTCTTCAGGCCCCTCGAGACTGATGCTCTGTACTCTGGAGCCCCTCGATACCGATGCTTGGGGGCCCCTGAAGCCTGGGGGCTTCTGAGACCAAACACAACATTATGTGAGGCCAATGCGCGTGCCTCACTCGTGAGGCCATCGATATAGATAGTTGGGGGCACTCCGATATCAATATTGCCCCCCCTTGAGATCAATGTTCGACACTCCAGTGCCATCGCTACCGATGCTCGGGGGACCAAGCTCGGGGCCCCTGAGACAAAGCCCGGGGGAAGGGCCCTGAAACCGAGTTCGGAGGATCCCTGACACCAAGTTCGGGGAACCCCTGAGATGAATCTCAGAGGGCCCCTGAGACCAAGCTCAGGGCCCCCTGAGACCAGGCTCGGGAGCCCATGAGACCAAGACAAAAAGGCCCGTGAGACCAATACCGAAAGGCCCATGGGACCAGGATCAAAGGCCCGTGGGACCAAGTTTGGGGCCCCGAGGTTAAGCTCAGCCCCTGGGACCAGCTCGGAATCCCTGAGACCAAGCTCAGGGCCCCCTGAGACCAGGCTCGGGAGCCCATGAGACCAAAACAAAAAGGCCCGTGAGACCAATACCGAAAGGCCCATTGGACCAAGATCAAAAGGCCCGTGGGACCAAGCTCAGGGCCCCTGAGACCAACTCAGGACCCCCTGAGACCAAGGTCAGGGCCCCGAGATCAATGTTCTATAATCCGGAGCCCTTGATATCGATGATCAAGGGCCCCTGAGACCGACCATGCTCGTGGAGCACACTGAAACCAAGCCTGGGGGTCCTCTGAGACCAAGCTCGGGGCCCCTGAGACCTAGATCGAAAGGACCGTGAGACCAAGATCGAAAGGCTCGTGGGACCAAGATCAAAAGGCCCGTGGGACCAAGTTTGGGGCCCTGAGACCAAGCTCGGGCCCCTGAAACCAATTCGGGGCCCCTGAGACAAAGCTCAGGGGCCCCCTGAGACCAAGCTCGAGCGGGCCCTGAGACCAAGCTCGGGGAACCCCTGATACCAAGACCGAAATGCCGTGAGACCAAAGATCAAAAGGCCCGTGGGACCAATCTTGGGGTCACTGAGACCAAGTTCGGGCGCCTGAGACTAACTCGGGGCGCCTGAGACCAGGCTCAGGGGGCCCCGATATCAATGTTCGATAATCCGGAGCCCTTGATATCGATGATCGAGGGCCCCTGAGACCAAGCTTGTGGAGTCCCCTGAGACCAAGCCCAGGCCATTGAGGACAAGCTCGGGGTCCTCTGAGACCAGGCTCGTGGGCCCCTGAGACCAAGCTCAGATTCCCCCTGAAACCAAGAACCGAAAGGTCCTTGAGACCAAGATCGAAAGGCCCGTGTAAACAAGTTTGGGACTCTGAGTCCAAGCCGGGGCCCCTGAGAACAACTCAGGGCCCCCTGAGACCAAGGTTAGGGCCCCCGAGATCAATGTTTGATAATCCGGAGCCCTTGATACCGATGATCGAGGTGCCCCTGAGACCAAGCACCTGGAGCCCACTGAGACCAAGCTCAGACCACTAAGACCAAGCTTAGGGGTCCTCTGAGACTAAGTTTGGGGATCCTCTGAGACCAACTCGGGGTCCCCCGCAACTAACTTCGGGGTCCCCTGACACCAAGCTTGGGGGGCCCTGAGACCAAGCTCGGGGGCTCCCTGAGACCAAGACCGAAAGACCGTGAGACAAGGATCAAAAGGCCCGTGGGACCAATCTTAAGATTGGTCCCACGGACCTTCTTAATATATAAAGACTAAAATCACAGGGGCCTCAATTGGGGCCCTGGGACCATGTTCAGGTCCCTGAAACCAACTCAGGACCCCTGAGACCAGGTTCAGGGGCCCCCGATATCAATGTTCGATAATCCGGAGCCCTTGATACCGATGATCGAGGTGCCCCTGAGACCACGCTCGTGGAGCCCACTGAGACTAAACTCAGGCCACTGACACCAAGCTTGGGGGTCCTCTGAGACTAAGTTTTGGGGGTCCTCTGAGACCAAGCTCGGGGGCCCTGAGACCAAGCTCGAGGAACCACTGATACCAAGACCGAAAGGCCGTGAGACCAAGATCAAAAGACCCATGGGACCAAGTATTTGGGGCCCCTGAGACCGAGCTCGGGGCCCCTGAGACCAACTCAGGGCCCCCTGAGACCAGGCTCAGGGCCCCGGAGATCATGTTCGATAATCCGGAGCCCTTGATATCAATGATCGAGGGCCTTTAGACAAAGCTTGTGAAGCCCCCTGAGACCAAGCTCAGGCCACCGGAGGACAAGCTCGGGGTCCCCTGATATCAGGCTCGGGGGCCCCTGAGACCAAGCTCGGGGGCTGCTGAGACCAAGATCATGGGGGCCCCAAGATCAATGTTCGATAATCCGGAGCCCTCGATAGCGATGATCGAGGGACCCATCACACCAAGCTCGGGGAGCCCCTGAGGCCAAGTTCGGGCCACTGAAACCAAGCTCGGGGCCCCCTGGGACCAAGTTCGGGGGTTTCCTGAAACAAAGCTCGGGGGTCCCCTGAGACCAAGCTCGTGGAGCCCACTAAGATCAAGCTCAGGCCACTAAGACCAAGCTTGGGGGTCCTCTGAGACTAAGTTTGAGGATCCTCTGAGACCAAGCTCGGGGGTCCCCTGCAACTAAGTTCGGGGTCCCCTGACACCAAGCTTGGGGGCCCTGAGACCATGCTCGGGGGCTCCCTGAAACCAAGACCGAAAGACCGTGAGACCGAGATCAAAAGGCATGTGGGACCAATCTTAACCCTTGCCCCGGTGGCGGGTACGAGCCACCTTCGCCCTGGTGGGGGCTAAAAAAGACCCCCACGATCTCAAAAAGTATGAGAGCTAGAAAAAAGCACAAAACGGCAATCGAAAGCCCTTCGAAAATGATATCGAAAATACTTCGGTCATTTTTCTTGTCAGGTCAATATCAAGGTCACCAGAGGTCAAAACAGGTCAAAATCGCTAATATGGGGTGTACTAAGAAAACCTCATATATCTCAGAAACTATGATAGCTAGAAAAATTTTTCTAACACCATTCGAAAGCTCTTGAGATGCACTTTCATTACAAAGGCATTCATTTTCGTGCCAGGTCAAGGCCTAGGGAGCTACAGGTCACTAAATATTGGGCATATTCTTGGGAATGTCCATAGCCACCCATGCGTAAGGGCGTTTACTTTTTCGTTAATAGCTTCCAAACTAAACAAGATACAGCCTTAGTTTATGCACCATTGCAGTCCTCTCGTCAATACGAATCGAATCATATATGATATTGCTATGCCAGGTCAAATTTAAGAATTTGACCTGACCCGGGTCAACGGTCTGACCCAACTTGACCTGGTATAGTCATGATGTATATCATTTGACTTCCAGTGACTATACAAACACTTCGGAGACAAAATAAAAGCTCTATCCTAGTTTATTCAAAATTTATAGACAAAAACACAAAAAATGCTTATTTGACCTAAGGTGACCTTTTATGGACAAAGCATCAGCTTCAGAAATGGGCTAAGAGCAAGTCGCAACCGATGTTTGAAGTGGATCCCATCCATGCTTACTGAGAAAAGCTCATTTCGTGATTTTTCCCATGTATTGATAATGGGGAGGTCATGCTCTGCACATGACCTTAGGTCACCAATATCAAAAATCCCGGAACAAATGTTGTAGCTCCTGGTGGGCCCAATATGTGGTTTGAGTTTCAACTTGATTGATTGACCCTTCTTTTAGTTATGCGGTCCTAAGTATTTTTTGAGGTGAGGTCACTTTACCTGGCCTGGTGACCTGACCTGATATGACCTTGAGCCAAAATTTTCAGGAAAGATGTAAAAATGATGAAGGAAACAGCTAGATCAAGTTTGGCGGCGCTGCGCGCCACCATTTTTTGGTCACTTTGGAAAAGCCCGAGTGGGGTCTAAAAGACCCCCCGGGCGAAGGTTAAGATTGGTCCCACGGACCTTCTTAAGATCTTAAGACTAAGATCCCAGGGGCCCAATTGGGCCCCTGGGACCATGTTCAGGCGCCTGAGACCCACTCAGGGCCCCTGAGACCACTCTCAGGTGCCCCCGATATCAATGTTCGATAATCCGGAGCCCTTGATACCAATGATCGAGGTGCCCCTGAGACCACGCTCGTGGAGACCACTGAGACCAAGCTCAGGCCACTGACACCAAGCTTGGGGGTCCTCTGAGACTAAGTTGTGGGGGTTCACTGAGACCAAGGTCGGGGGTTTCCTGAAACAAAGCTCGGGGGCACCTGAGACCAACTCGGGGCCCCCTGAGACCAAGCTCAGTTGGCCCCAAGGTCAATGTTCGATACTTGGGAGCCCTCGATACCGGAGTACCCCTGAGACCAGGCTCGGGGAACCCCCCCCCGAGACCAACAAAGGGCCACTGAGACCAAGCTCGGGGTCCCCGAGATCAAGTTTGGAGGGCAACCTGACAATAAGCTCGGGGGTCCCCGAGATTGAGCTCGGAGGGCAATCGTACGTACTAAGCTCAGGGGCCCCTGAGATCAAGCCCGGGGGCCCTCTGAGACTAAGGTTGGGGGTCCCGTGCGACCAAGCTCAGGGGCTCTCGAGTTCAATGCTCGTGTTTTCCAGTGCACAAGATCTGCCCAAGGGGGGTCCGTGGTCCCCAACGACTCCTCTGGCTACGGCACTGATCTGGACACGCCTTTGACAAGTACACCTCTTCCCAGCATTCCGAACACGCCTCTAAATAAATCATCCCCCACCAGCAGTCTTCTGGAGACGCCTTTTCCACTTGCAACCCCTTCCTAACAGTCTGAGACCACCTCTGTACAATGCACTTTTTCAACACTCTGAGTTCGCTTTTTGTACTCTATATCTTTTTTAGCACTCTGAGGACGCCTGTCTGCATTACATGCTCCTACTAGCAGTCTCCTGGACACGCCTTTGCCAACTGTACCCTTTTCCTAACCTTTGAGCACGCCTCTGTAGAATACAGCTCATTGCCAGCAGTCTCTTTTGAACGCCTTTTCCAACTGCACCCCTTTCCAGCAGTCTTAGCACGCCTCTGTCGCACAGGCGAATCCAGGGGACAGAGGTCCCGCGCCCTTCCCCGATCAGCCCTTGGCATCCCCCTGCAAGGTCTATATCGCCCCCCTGAAATGTAGCTTCCCATCCCCGCTCCGGTTGCGAAAATCAGCACCCACCAATAAGATTTTGTGCTCACCTGATAGGTTTTGCCGGTCAAAAGTGGTGCCCCCTGTTCATGGCCCCCGTCGGAAATCCTGAATCCGCCTATGCGCTGTCGTTCTCTGTTGTGTTCACAACGTTGGGCCCTAAAATCACAAAGTACGCCCCTGCTCCTGGTATGGGGAATTATTGATATCTTGGGATATGGGGAAGAATGTTGGGTTATTTTAAAAGGACAATGTGCCTCTCCCTAAAACATTTGAATACAATAACCAGGACTAAAGATTCACACAAATAGCAAAAAAATCAATGAATATTTTGCTACAATTGAGTAAGCTGAAATGACCCCCAAAACCGCAATAGACCCTACAATACCTTAATGACTATGAACCGAAAAAAAGGAACTTAAGGGGACACCTGATTATGTCATGAATATCATAACAGGAATAACAAACTGGGGCAGGTGTAGATAACATCAATCAAACTGCTAAAAAAGCCCTCATATACGACTGAAATAACATACCTCATTAATATTTGCAGAAAAGCATACTTCCCAGGACCCTGAAAATTGCACAAATCAAACCTATTCACAAACAGGGCCTCAAAGAAAGTTTAATAATTATCGTCCGATTTCAATATTACCTGTCCTTAAGTGCTAGAACGATCATTTATGATCAACCTTCAATTTCTTAATGATAATAATATATTATACCAACAGCAATTCGATTCAGAAAGGGTCACTCCACCTACATGCCGATATCAATGATTCATGAGCTATACTTCTTCTCAGCAAAAAACAAACATCAATTGGCATCTTCCTGACTTAAAAAAGCTTTGATACAGTAGATCATCAGATATTGTTTAGGAAACTTAAAAAACAGTATTGTTGGGGGCCTCTTGAAATGTTTAAGTCGTCGTCTAATCGCTTCAAATGACAAAATTGATTCCACCAAATCAGAACCCAGAATGGTAACCATGGGCCCCACAGGGTCTATTTTGGGGCCAGTTCTGTCCTCATATACATTAATGATTTCAGTAAAAGCTCCAAATTCCCAACTTTACCTCTATGGATGATGCGCATTGTTTGTGAATGGTTCCTCAGATGATATTGTAAACAAATAAACATGGCAACACCTAAATTTTCACCTGGCTCGTGCCAATAGATTAAGCCTAAACCTAGACAAAACTTTCTATCAGGTATATTCAATATGTACAAAAACCGGATGTTAAAATTTACTTCAACCAGCAGGAAATTAAGAATCTGAAAAATAAGGTATTTAGGTATCATTATTGATGAACATCTCAAATTCAAAAACAAATATCCAATACTTATAAAATTATCTGCAGGAACATAGGCATTATTGCTAGACAAAATTTATGTTAAACGAGAAGAGCATGCTCATGCTCTATAATGCTTATATACCGACCGGGATATGTGGATTCATTTTGGAACAAACTATGAATGTAACATTAAACAACTAATAAACATTCAAAAAGGATGTTCGCACATTGGAAAGCCACCACAGGGATCCATCGTCCCCTATCTTCAAAAGACTCAAGTTGTGAAATTACAGACCTAGTCAATCACCAAAAGCTTCTGATTATGCACAGATTCATTAATAATCAACTGCCTCAGCGTACAAGCTTTTCCAGCAAAACCAGCAACTAGGCCTACACGAAGAGTTATTCACTTTGTGACCAACTGTATACAATCTGTACCAGACATTTGTCTCAATCATTCTTGTCCTAAAGTATGGAATCAAATTTTGGCTCCTAAAATCCCCAATATTGCGATGTCCAAGATCGAAAATCATGTTTAAGACAGTCATACGTCAGCTCTTTATGATACTATAATCTCCATAGCCTAAGATCTACTCATAAAAACCTCAGTTAACTTAAATTTCACCGAAACACCCAAACTACCAAAAAGTGCAGGCCCAGATCGGAGTTATTTGCAATAACGTTTAAGTGTTCATTTCGACCAACGGCCGTTCACTCGTTTCAGATATCTGTTCCCATGGGGGGGTGTTCGCAGTGTAGTACATGTCTTGTGAATCTGCATTTGTGGATACTATGGTCTTGCATATTTATGTATATATCTTTATGAATCTGCATTTCTAGGTCCTCTTGTGTTTATTTGGTGAAAAAAAGTGCATGAGTGCTAGGTGAATACGTTTGCGTTGCCTTCTCCTGCTGTCTGTCCCTATGGGGTGGTGTGGGCGATGTGTTTACTGTGTGGGTATGATATGTCTCTGTAGCTCTGCGTGTTGACCCTTTGAAGGGCTCTGTCATGTTTTGGGCGAAGAATAGTGAATGAGACGAATGAATGGTATTGAGCACTCTTCCCTTGTCTTGCTAAGACTTGGTAATCTTCCTGTCTCTGGTGGTAGGGTGCAAAGACAAGGTAATCCCAACCGCCCTGCCCTATCCGAAATTTAAAAAAAACTTTCTTCCCATCTGTGCCCCCAAACCCCACCTGGGGGTGCGAGGCAGACATGGATGGAGCTGTGGGCGACCGGGAGTACTGGGGGTAATAGCTGGACCACACGCCCCCCGGCAGCCCCCCTGGATCGATGGTCGCGACTGGAGGCGTCGGTAGGGAGAGTACTGGTTCTCCGGCGACAGCAGCCCGGAGGAGTGGCGGGGGCGATGGGGCCGTCTCTCGTGCCCGTGGCGAATCACTGCTGCATCCTCATCGGGACCACGACACCGTGCTCTTACCGACGTCGCCCGCGGCGCTGCACACCTCGTCCGAGCACCGGAAACCTGGCTGCTGCGAGGTGGTGGCTGGCGCTACACTCTCCCCCGTGGGCGGGCGTGAGCGACCCCTGCCCGATCTGTTGTCGTACTCATCGGCGTGTGCGAGATGAGGCGTGTCGGGGGAGCAGTGCTGGCGTTGTGAAGTCCATTCGGGCGCTCGATATGCTCTACACCAGTTGATCCCACAGCGCCGCATGCCGTTCGCCTGAAAGCTGATCTGGACTCGTGCGCGGACACCGTTTGCAGGATGAACACGCTGGGCCTCAGCGGCGACTCGATGGCTCTGTTTCGCAACTTAGTATCCGGCCCCTTTAACAGTGCAGAGGTCGGCGCTGGTGGGGACGTACATTTCTTGATGGCGGCGTTACTATATTCCTCCGAGGACACTGACTCTTCAATCTCTGGCGACGTATGCCGGCGCTGATCGCGGACTCGTACCGGATGGGACCGTCTCCACGGGCTGCACCATTGGCCGCTGGGTCTGGGCGGGGCGACGCTCTTCGCTGCCTCCGACGCCCTCTCATGCATCCTCGAAGGTTCATGTCTGGATCTTGTCCCTTGCTGACAATCTTCATCGCCATATATCTTGAAGTGACGCATCGAAATGGATGCACGTGTGGCAGAGAGTGGCCCTGCTTTTTCGTTGACTGGAGTGTGGGCCCCTCACTGCCTCCGAGTTGACGTGCTCGGAAGCGGGCAAATAGTCTGTACGTACGGGAGTTACGTGCGGCGCGGCCGCGTTGTAAAACAGCTACTCTACCCTCAATCAAGGTTTTGTGCGAAATAACCCCTCAGGTGCTGCTGGTGGCTTGAACCTGTGTGATGAATGTCTCATAATCTCCGATGATACTTATGTGCTGGGAAGTGCTTCTTCTGTTATTATAATTGTTGGCGTCACTTTCCAGCCTGATGAGTCTCGCCGATCTGCTGTTTGGCGCAAAGGCTGTCGTTGTTATGTGCAATCGTCCCTCATCATACTCATGCCGTCATAATCGTATCTATACCTAGGTCATAATGGACGCTGGCGTGTACGCCGCGGGGATGGGCCGGGTGCCGGATGCTGTGGCTGGGGTGCCGACTGAGACACCTAGCGGTTGGGGTCCAAATGAGAGCTTCAATATGTTGTCGACACTCGTGTATCACTGTTCATCAGACTCTTCACTTGGCTGGTCATGAGACCGTGGAGCTGGGACGACGGTGATACATGCGCTACTTAAATTGTACAAGGCCAGTATTTGATTGAGTTGCGTTCGAGTTTGGATGGGGTGCGGCGGATGGCTGCGGGTTGATACTGCTGGAATCTAACCTTACTTGAGATGCGTCGTGTTTGTGGTGGGGGTTGGTGATGTGCCGCCTGCGTTCTGGATGGGCGCTCGTCTGGGAACGGGGCTGTGCCGGTGGGTGCACTGGTGAGGGTAGTGTACAGACCCTCACCCTCGCACCCTGCGGGCGGTCGTGTGTTCCCCGCTGAGCGCCTGATACTCGCCGACGCTCCTGGGGAGCTTCCTGCTCATCGCTGACCTAACTATGCATTGATTTTTAACGTCGAGAGTGTAAACTATGAATAAATGCCTCCGCCACCGAGGTGGGGAAACCGAAAAAAATAAAAATTTCTGATCTGGTATGCAGCTTTCGGTTCCGGGCATGAACACCAAGAGCAACAGAAAGTATTCCGCTGTAATAAAGTAGTAACGTTTTTAATCAATGATTTTACAGTTGTCCTTGAAAGGAACATCGTGAAAAGGTAAAAATTTTAAGAATTGCTATTTTTAGCTCGGCACAAAGCTTTTCTAAGCGATTGTTACATTTTTTCGTGAGTTGAGTTTTGGCACCTAGTTCTGGCAGTAACCGTCAACCGGCAGTAACCGACCCTACTTCGTCTTGGAACTCGAGATTTCCGTAGAAAAAGCTAAAACCTACCTGCAATCTACCCCTATCAGCAGGCCACAGTTGTCATGGCTGTTGGTGTGACGACATAGGCTTACGTCACTATGAGCATCAGCCAATCGAAGCCCTTAAAGGGTTTCGAGTATGGTAGTGGCTGCCAGATCATGACATCATCCACAGGCATATATTTATTTCTTTTCCTAGAGGAGTATTTTAAAATCAAAATAATGAGCTTATTGTACATTTTTCAGCGAAATAATGAGTGGTTTAATTATTTTCGGCTAGAAGTACGCCTAATTACACTAAATTCCAGGATTCCACCAAGGTGCCACATTCCCTAGGTATAAGCAAGGCCTTTAAAAGAGGAGAACGCTCCCCCAAAAATGGCAACCTCTATTTCCAGAGACTTTACGTTTGACGTCAGCAGTTCCTCAAGGTGGAGCCGCCCATTCATTCAATGAAATCGACTCGGATCGTGGAGTGTTTACGGTTTCAAGATGCATCGGCGAAGGGTAGACCCAAGATTATTACGCCACGTCCTCAAAAAACAGTATTATTGCCCCAACACGCAACTTATCTCCTGATAGCCCCGTCTTGTACAATGCTCAGCGACAATGCGTTGCAAGCAACTCTAGGCGATCGCTGAGTCAACACCATGGATGCCAGATTTGAGGTTGCCATTTTGGCATAGGCTAAAAGCCGAGCGCAACCCCCTGGGTATAAGCTATAAGCTCTGAGCTCTTTGTTTTTCATCACTTACTCCATTTTATGTATTTTTCTTTTCTGATCCATGTTGAGTTTCTTGTTGTTATGAAAAGGTGGTTTTACCACTGATCCTGTTTTTGCAACAGTGAATATTACCATTAACTATCATTAACTATTATGTCGGATAAACATTTGTATTGTGCCTCGATCGCCGTCCGTCGGTCTATCATCTTGTATATCTTCTGTGAATGGCGTGAGGCTGAAATATAGGGCATTCTTACTCTTATTGGTTCACTTTATTCAAGTCCCTTTTATGAAACCTTCTGCTATTTGTACATATTTTTTCTCTTGGGCTATTTGGCACATGCAGGTGTCTGTTCGGGTGTCTCTTGTAGGTTTCAAAAGTCTTAGTTCTACGAGTCTAATCTTCTAAGACTGGCAAACTCTTCTACAATAGAGAGTTCGATAAGAGATTTCTACTCTTCTGGGAGGAGGTTTCGGAAGTTGTTGAAACAGGTCCTAGATGTCCGATGACCTGGGCAGTGTTGAGATCATTTGAAGTTACGTGACAAAATGTGTTTCAGGTTCCAGGAGTTTGATTGTTCAAGCTTAAAAATGAAGTCGGGCTCGTAGGAGTACTTGTATTTTTCTAGCAGTTGCTTCAGCAAGAAGACTTACTGCCGAAATGGCTGAAGAGGCGTCAAATTCCAGTGGCCTTGCCGACTATATTGGTGGTATGATGTCAAGATTTGGACTCGCTTCGGGGGACCATGTGGAGACCTCTGAAGTGGTGCACTTCTTTCTTCAAAACCATGTAAGATTTTAAAGCCTTTCACGCCTTTTGGATCAAGGTCGGGTCATGCCAGGGTGATTTGGGTGTCTAAATAATTGTGAACGGCTTTGACCATATGTGTTTGGTATTAATCTTTCTTTTGCTTAACACGCGCATTGACAGGGGCCGGGTACCCGCACCCCCTCGGGTTTTTCGGAGACAGCGGAAAAACGGTGGCATGCAGCGCCACCGTACTTGGTATACCTTTTCCCTCATCATTTTTGCAACTTCTGTGAAAATTTTAAGGATAGGTCATCTCAGGTCAGGTCACCAGTACAGGTCAAGTGACCCGACCTCAAAAAAAAGTTTTAAGATAGCATAAGTCGGAGCAGGGTGAACTTACCCAATTGAAACTCATATCACATAATGGGCCCACCGAGTTCTCTAAAATATGTTCCGGTATTTTTGATATCGATGACCTAAGGTCAGGTACAAAGCATGACCTCTCCATTGGTAATACATGGGAAATATAGTTTTTACTGAATAACTCAGTAACAGATGGTGATAGAGCGTTTATTTTAGCTTCATTAAACTCGCCTTGGCTTTGTGGTTCTAATGATATGCATTTTATATAATTTGACCCTGACCTGACCTCAGGTCAGGTCAAATCTTTGATTTGACCTAGCAAGGTCAAATCATATATCATTCGATTCGGCTTGCTGCGAAGATTCATAGAGTTCAAGTCGTTTTGGCTCTATCTTTACTTGTTCAGATGTAATGGCCGAAAAACTTAATTTACATGTTATCCCTATGATGGCATGTTTTGACCTCTGGTGACCTTGAATGTGACCTGACAAAAATGGTTCAAATATTTTCGATGGAGAAGTGGATGGGCTACCCAACGCCATTTACCGTTTTTTGCTACCTACCGTGGTTCTCGAGATCTTAGGGGGCGGGTACCCGTCCCCCTCGTCAATCTGAAGGTGGCTCAGACCCCCGTCAATGCGTGTGTTAAGGTTAGTCACATATTTTGATAACCACTGTGCGAATTCCCCATTTGTGCTTGTAATTTTGTGGCGCGGTATGCATGTGTATGCTATATGACGTTAGATGCGTTCTAGGTATTATCTCCCTAGGCCATAATAATGTGAAAAGAACTTTTGAGTATTTTGAGTAATTTTGGATGGTAATGTGCCTCTGTCCTCTTCAGTTCATATTGTGGAAATTCTTATACATGCATGTATACAGATCAAGAACGGTAGTTAGAACAGTGAACTGCTGTTACATGTGATTCATTTACGACCATACACGTATATTTGCACACGGCGGTAAAAACATACAAGACCCAAAAAAGCCCCGGCCGACTGAGGTGGACAAAAAATTAAAACGGAGGAGCCGAGCCCGAACCGCGACGCCACGGCGCGAGCGCCTAAATAGCCCAGACGGGCAGGGCTCAGCCCGGCAGACGTCACCGGCCGATTCCGTGAAATAATAAATCAGGATGAAGATGAACGTATGAGTCGGACAAAACACAGTTAAGACGTGAGCGAAAACAAATAAACATTGATCTATGGCCAAGTGCGAGCCACCGCCAAAGGCAGCCTCCCCTCTCGGCACCGCGCAGCCACACCCAGTCCCCAGACTCCCGGTCCCCGCAAAGTCGGTTCCCGCCATCCGCCCCGACGTCCGGGATGCCGGGGATGTCCCGGTCGGGTCCGCCTCGGTGGGTGCCGCGACGAAGGCGTCCGTCACCGTAGCAGACGCAGGCGCGAGACATCGTGGGCCGCTCTCGAGCAGCTTTTGGAACCGACCGAGGTCGTCGGTGAGGCTGCGCCGTTTGGCCCGCGACGAAGGTAAGCCGGTGGGCCGGTCGACAAGCGGGTGCTGTGGCATATGGTCCGCAGGCGGCGACCGCCCGGTCGCCGTACGCCGCCCCCGGTACGTTGGTAGGCGGTTATGGGGGACGCCGGTAACAGTAGCTCGAGGCGTGTCCACGCGATAGAAGGCAGTATGAATAGGCTGGCGGGCCGAGTCGGGTGGTGGGCAGTATTACCCGGATGAGGCTGACGATGCCACGCGATGCTCAAACAGCCGCTTGGGTCGATTAGGTCCGGGTGAGGCCGCGCCGTTGGCCCACGACCGAAAAGACCGCCGCGGCATGGTCCGCAGGGCGGCCGCGCGCCACCGCCGCCACGCGGCCCCCGGTTGCTGATCCTGCGGTTGTTAGGACGCCGGAAACAGCAGCCCGACGCGTGCCCACGCGAGGGACGGATAGGTTGCCACTGAGTATATAGTAACATCAGTCATCTGTTCCAGGTGGTCATTGGTTGTATCGTTCTCCTGCTGCTGCTGCTCACGATCATCCTCTACTGCATTAGAAGTGGTTCACCAAGTGAAATCAAGAAAAACCTGCAGTCCAAAGGTAGGCACTAGCTCTGGATCCGGCATATAGTATCAATTCATCCAATACAACATTTATCAACACCCATGCCCTCCTGAGGGGTGTATTTCACTCCTAGACCCCATTTTCTGTTAACATCGGTTTCCTAGAACAGCTGGTAAAATTTGGTCGCAGTCTGAAGCGCTAATTCTGGATTCAACCTGTTTGTAGAGGTGTTGTATAAACTTCCTATTTCGACATTCGCCTTGTTTTGTTTGATGGCTAAGGCTTTCAATTTAGCTGCATTAATCCTCAATCCAAATATTTCTTGACCTGATGGATCTAGAACTAATGATTAAGAGATGAGAATAAGTTTGCAGTACACTAGCAGGGCGACCAGATGATCAGTGCTTTAACGTGTGATACTGTTTTTTTGTGTCTTTTACTCATGTTTCTCTGTTATGTTTTGGTATGCTCTGAAGCATTAACGAAAGCCCGAGAAGGCGAATTAATGCATGCCTTGCACTGTATTTACAACTGGATTGTTCTTGGATTTCAGCTTTGTCAACTGTTGAAGATATGAAGGACTTTGTTGGCGTCGGAACGCGCCCCCGATTCAGAAAACGTGACAAGATTGTATTCTATGGAAGGAAGATGCTCAGAAAGGTACACTGTTGAGTGTGACTAATGCTGGCATGTAACTGGAGATGTTGGTGCAGGTATTTCACTTTACTTTGCCGAAGAATTGGCTCACTAACATGACGCGGGTTTTGTATGATGTATGATATTTAGTGATCGTCGTCCAGTCTCGTGTATCCATGTATGCCTGTCTCTTCCAATATCGCGTAAAATGTGTGACTGTCTCGTCAAATTCCTGTAACCATGCTTGCCTATCTCTTCAAAACTCTTGTACCTATGCATGCCTGTCTCATCCAAACTTTTGTACCTATGAGCGCCTGTCACATCCAGTCTCATGTAACCATGCGTGTCTGTCTCACCCAATTTTGCATAAATACTTAGAAATCCATCCTAACGCTGTAACGATTAATGCACTCTCTCGTAGGATTTTGTGTCGGTGACGTGAGAATGGCGTGTCTCCAGGTCCGCTCAGTGGGCCAGTACGTCAAGTCCGGCAAGAACGTGAAGAAGCGGCAGCTGGTGATGAAGTTTGCCCGCAACCTGCTGCAGATGAGGAAGGACGAGCAGATGCAGCTGGCGGTGAGTCACGTGACCGTCTTGGAAACTGATCGCCGCTGCCCTCTGCATGGGCAGTCTCAGGGTATCTGAACAGGGGGAGGGGACTTACTGACAGGCGCGCCATATGGGGTCTTGAACATGATCAGTAATGCAAAGGGCTTGCATTGGCGTCGTTAGAGAGCGATATCTCACAACGCGCCGACTGCAAGGCATTGACCCGCCACTGCGGCGTGGATGTGCTGTTGCAAGCTCAGGGAGGCACCCCTGCCGACTGCACTCTATGGCCTAGTCTTTAATCTTACATGTGTGTAAGGGATAGATTGTGTGTACTCTCATTATGTGAGAAGAGTGAAATGTAGACGTATTTGTTGTCTACGCCAGCATAGGCGGATTCAAGTGGTAAGAGAGCAGGTTCCCCTCCCCGATCGAGCACCTGGCACCACCTGAAATGCCTTTGTCCCTCCCCCGGATGCTAGTATTGTCGACACCACGATACTCTTTGGTACCTCCTCTCCCCACTCCCATTATGAGTCAAGCAGTTAGAAATATCCTTATTCAACTGAAGTGTCTCCTTCTGGATTGGATAGCCTGAATCCACCTGTGAGTGTAGAAGTTCAAATATACAAATACCCTTATAATTTATTTTTCCCAGGATGGGACTACATCCAAACCTTAATTAATCGTTCGGATACACGATTGCAAGCACGTGCTTAAGAAGATAAAACACCATCACCATGCATTCTTGAGCGAAATGTGTGTTGTTAGGTACTGGAGCCGCCAAGCGAGTACCTGCAGGAGGACCTCAGGGACGATAGCGATGCCTCTCTGCCGCGGGAGGTCATGTACATGCTGCGAAGCGTCAGGTACGGCCCCAGTCAGGAGAACGAGTACAGTCGCCTTTTTGCTACCACGTTCTTAACATGCTTTTATCATTTGCGACGAGCTTTGATCTATGTCTAGAACGTGACCCGTAATAATTTTACTTTTAGCCCAACAATGGGTTCCTTTATTTTCATACAGTTTCAGCATAAACCCTATTTTCAGATGTGACATTCTGTGAGTCGTGTAGCTTAGTTGAAATCATTTGGTTCGCAATAACGGCCAGATTCGCGGATGGAGACGACAAGGTGTTGGTAATGACGTGACTGCACCTGTAAGTAGATTTTGTGTCGCGAAAGTGGGCGCTATCACAGTGAAGACGATTTTTTTCAGAGTGTTTGGCCACTTTGAAAAGCCTGTCTTCCTGGAGCTATGCAAACAGTGTGAAACCATCAAGTTAAAAGCCGGACAGTTCCTCTTCAAGATTGGTATGTACTCCTTTTGTGACCGGGACGAGTTTGTGTGATTGAAATTTATAGGGACTGGAGTTATTGAGGTGTACCTATTTCTCATATGTGTGTATTTGCCCCTCCGAAGTCTCTGTCATTGACTTAAAGAGCTAAGTATACATTTTGGGTGCGTGGGTGTGCCCTTTTGGCATTGGCATAAGATGAAATTCTTGCCGATCTGTATCGACTTCAATAATCCAGTTTTTCAGAAAACGTACGTTCACTTTGCGGTCGTGTGTAAGTTGTATCCGGGGACTTGGTTAAGATTGCGTTACGTGACGGTCTCCTTGAAAGCGTCTGAGCTTTACCAGCGCGTGCATGCACTGTGAACCACGCCGTGAATCATTTTGGGGCAGGGTCCGTTCGCCACAAACACTTGTGATTGAACGGAACTCAAAGTTCAGTGTGCCGGTAGATCTTGACGACGTAGACAACTCGCAACTGGGCGTTCACTGCGTTTTAATTTTTTCACGGAAATTAATTATTTTGCTTTCATGGAAATGGATTGCTAGAGGCCTTCGGTAAATTCATTAACGCATATTTTGCGATTTTTACCCACCCCCATCCCCTAGATAACGCTTTTAACGTCCATGTGGAACATTCGACAACGCTGAGACTTACTCCCCAAATTATTTTGCGTTGTGTTATTTATTGGCTGCCGTTTACTGTTTATTTTGGTTGAAATAAAACCGTTTCAAAAAGAAAATAAGGATGATATTAGGATTTTGCCATTGTATCGTTAGAAGTGTAAACAGCGGAGTCTCCACCCGTGTTTTCCTTAACTCCCACGCCACCCTAGTAAAAAGTTAGTATAGGTAAGTTGGGGGCAGTCCCCCCTCCCGAAAAATATAAAAAGTAAGTGGTAAAAAACAATTATAAAGAACCAATTCTTTTTCACAAGGTTTGCGTTGGTTCCCGTTTTACGGGACTGCCGTTTCAAAGCAGCAAATCTGATCGGTCTGCGTTACGAGCATTCTGGCGATGATTATGTTGACGACCTACGCCTTGGAATGTTAGGACGGCTTCTCTGAGGTCAGCCATCTCGCCGCCTTTACCGTCGCTCCTACCATGGTTTCTTAACTTCGGCACCGCCAATTCTCATAACTTGAAAACTCACCACCCACGACGACGAGCTCTGACCGAGGACATGTACGTAAAGTACCCCGACTCTGACCCGCCGTACGCCGGTCCTCTCCAGGTGACAATGATGAGAACGTGTTCGTGGTGCAGTCGGGCCTGCTGGACGTGTTCATCACCGAGCCGGACGGCAGCAGCAGCACGCTGAAGTACGTCGGCGCCGGCGACTCGGTCACATCACTGCTCAGCTTCTGTGACGTCCTCACGGTACGTGGTCCGGCAGAACTGCCCAGCTGCTCGACGTCCTAAGGTAGTGGTCGGCAGAACTGCCCAGCTGCTCGACGTCCGACGGTACGTGGTCGGCAGAACTGCCCAGCTGCTCGACGTCCGACGGTACGTGGTCGGCAGAACTGCCCAGCTGCTCGACGTCCTGACGGTACGTGGTCCGGCAGAACTGCCCAGCTGCTCTGATTTAGGCTGGTGCAGAGCGATAGTGAATGTGAAGAAAGTGACTTAAGGGTAGTTTGCTGGATTCTGTCGCCTTTATGCCTTGATTTACGTAAGTTTCCCTTTATAAGATGTGATTCTCCGTAGGTAATGCTGACGGGCCACTTCCCTCTGCAGGGTCACCCGCAGCCGTATAAGACGGTGTCGGCGAAGGCGGACGTGGACTCCATCGTCATCAAGCTGCCCTTCATGGCATTCCAGGTCTGCATAGAGTGAGGCGTCGTCCCGTGCACAACCTTTTCGTTTTTCCCTCCGAGATATTGAAGGGCGTGTCAAAATAGAGGATGTTGAACCTTTGATATTATCTTTTCTCTATTGTCCTGGAACTTTGGCTCGATATTTCGGTCACATTGTTATTCTGTAACCTTTCACTCGAACGCTTAGCGTGTCAGCTGACGTTTTACAGAAGCGAGTTGTCTCTTTCCGGCGGAAAACCACTAGCATGGGGATGCAGGAATATATGTATCACCAGGGGGTACGTTCGACCATCCTGTGAACTCCCAGGTTAGCCAGGAATGTTAGTAAGTAGTGGTTACTTACTGAGCGCCTGTCTCTGTGACGAAACAGGCGGGGACGACGCCCGTCTGACGAAACACGGCGGTGAGTTGACTGACCGCCCCGTCTCACAAAACACTGGCGGTGAATAAAACCGCCACCGTCTCTGACAGAAACACTGGCGGTGAGTTGACTGACCGCCTCCGTTTCTGTGACAGAAACACCGGCGGTAAGTTGACTGACCGCCACCGTCTCTAACAGAAACACTGGCGATGAGTTAACTGACCGCCACCGTCTCTGACAGATACACTGGCGGTGAGTTGACTGACCGCCTCCGTCTCTGTGACAGAAACACTGGCGGTGAGTTAACTGACCGCCACCGTCTCTGACAGAACACTGGCGGTGAGTTGACTGACCGCCTCCGTCTCTGTGACAGAAACACTGGCGGTGAGTTAACTGACCGCCACCGTCTCTGTGACAGAAACTGGTGGTGAGTTGACTGACCGCCTCCGTCTTTGTGACAGAAACTGGTGGTGAGTTGACTGACCGCCTCTGTCTCTGTGACAGAAACTGGCGGTGAATTAAATGACCGCCACCGTCTCTGACAGAAACTGGCGGTGAGTTGACTGACCGCCTCCGTCTCTGTGACAGAAACACCGGCGGTAAGTTGACTGACCGCCACCGTCTCTGACAGAAACACTGGCGATGAGTTAACTGACCGCCACCGTCTCTGACAGATACACTGGCGGTGAGTTGACTGACCGCCTCCGTCTCTGTGACAGAAACACTGGCGGTGAGTTGACTGACCGCCTCCGTCTCTGTACAGATACACTGGCGGTGAGTTAACTGACCGCCTCCGTCTCTGTGACAGAAACACTGGCGGTGAATTAACTGACCGCCACCGTCTCTGACAGAAACACTGGCGGTGAGTTGACTGACCGCCTCCGTCTCTGTGACAGAAACACCGGCGGTAAGTTGACTGACCGCCACCGTCTCTGACAGAAACACTGGCGGTGAGTTAACTGACCGCCACCGTCTCTGGACAGAACACTGGCGGTGAGTTGACTGACCGCCTCCGTCTCTGTGACAGAAACACTGGCGGTGAGTTAACTGACCGCCACCGTCTCTGTGACAGATACACTGGCGGTGAGTTAACTGACCGCCTCCGTCTCTGTGACAGAAACACTGGCGGTGAGTTAACTGACCGCCACCGTCTCTGTGACAGAAACTGGTGGTGAGTTGACTGACCGCCTCCGTCTTTGTGACAGAAACTGGTGGTGAGTTGACTGACCGCCTCCGTCTCTGTGACAGAAACACTGGCGGTGAATTAAATGACCGCCACCGTCTCTGACAGAAACATGGCGGTGAGTTGACTGACCGCCTCCGTTCTGTGACAGAAACACCGGCGGTAAGTTGACTGACCGCCACCGTCTCTGACAGAAACACTGGCGATGAGTTAACTGACCGCCACCGTCTCTGTGACAGAAACACCGGCGGTAAGTTGACTGACCGCCACCGTCTCTGACAGAAACACTGGCGGTGAGTTAACTGACCGCCACCGTCTCTGTGACAGAAACACTGGTGGTGAGTTGACTGACCGCCTCCGTCTTTGTGACAGAAACTGACGGTGAGTGGACTGACCGCCACCGTCTCTGACAGATACACTGGCGGTGAGTTGACTGACCGCCTCCGTCTCTGTGACAGAAATACTGGCGGTGAGTTGACTGACCGCCTCCGTCTCTGTGACAGAAACACTGGTGGTGAGTTGACTGACCGCCTCCGTCTTTGTGACAGAAACTGGTGGTGAGTTGACTGACCGCCTCCGTCTTTGTGACAGATACACTGGCGGTGAGTTGACTGACCGCCTCCGTCTCTGTGACAGAAACACTGGCGGTGAGTTAACTGACCGCCACCGTCTCTGTGACAGGAAACTGGTGGTGAGTTGACTGACCGCCTCCGTCTTTGTGACAGATAACTGGCGGTGAGTGGACTGACCGCCACCGTCTCTGTGACAGATACACTGGCGGTGAGTTGACTGACCGCCTCCGTCTCTGTGACAGAAACACTGGCGGTGAGTTAACTGACCGCCTCCGTCTCTGTGACAGATACACTGGCGGTGAGTTAACTGACCGCCTCCGTCTCTGTGACAGAAACACTGGCGGTGAGTTAACTGACCGCCACCGTCTCTGTGACAGAAACTGGTGGTGAGTTGACTGACCGCTTCCGTCTTTGTGACAGAAACTGGTGGTGAGTTGACTGATCGCCTCCGTCTCTGTGACAGAAACTGACGGTGAGTTGACTGACCGCCTCTGTCTTTGTGACAGAAACTGGCGGTGAGTTGACTGACCGCCTCCGTCTCTGTGACAGAAACTGACGGTGAGTTGACTGACCGCCTCTGTCTCTGTGACAGAAACTGGCGGTGAGTTGACTGACCGCCTCCGTCTCTGTGACAGAAATAATGGCGGTGAGTCGACTGACCGCCTCCGTCTCTGTGACAGAAATACTGGCGGTGAGTTGACTGACCGCCTCCGTCTTTGACAGAAACTGACGGTGAGTGGACTGACCGCCTCCGTCTCTGTGACAGAAACACTGGCGGTGAGTTGACTGACCGCCTCCGTCTCTGTGACAGAAACACTGGCGGTGAGTTGACTGACCGCCACCGTCTCTGTGACAGAAACACTGGCGGTGAGTTGACTGACTGCCACCGTTTCTGTGACAGAAACTGGCGGTGAGTTGACTGACTGCCTCCGTCTCTGTGACAGAAACACTGGCGGTGAGTTAACTGACCGCCTCCGTCTTTGTGACAGAAACTGGTGGTGAGTTGACTGATCGCCTCCGTCTCTGTGACAGAAATCTGACGGTGAGTTGACTGACCGCCTCTGTCTCTGTGACAGAATACTGGCGGTGAGTTGACTGACCGCCTCCGTCTCTGTGACAGAAACTGGTGGTGAGTTGACTGATCGCCTCCGTCTCTGTGACAGAAACTGACGGTGAGTTGACTGACCGCCTCTGTCTCTGTGACAGAAACTGGCGGTGAGTTGACTGACCGCCTCCGTCTCTGTGACAGAAATAATGGCGGTGAGTTGACTGACCGCCTCCGTCTCTGTGACAGAAATACTGGCGGTGAGTTGACTGACCGCCTCCGTCTTTGACAGAAACTGACGGTGAGTGGACTGACCGCCTCCGTCTCTGACAGAAACACTGGCGGTGAGTTGACTGACCGCCTCCGTCTCTGTGACAGAAACACTGGCGGTAAGTTGACTGACCGCCTCCGTCTCTCTGACAGAAACACTGGCGGTGAGTTAACTGACTGCCACCGTTTCTGTGACAGAAACTGGTGGTGAGTTGACTGACTGCCTCCGTCTCTGTGACAGAAACACTGGCGGTGAGTTGACTGACTGCCTCCGTCTCTGTGACAGAAACACTGGCGGTGAGTTGACTGACTGCCTCCGTCTCTGTGACAGAAACACTGGCGGTGAGTTGACTGACCGCCACCGTCTCTGACAGAAACACTGGCGGTGAGTTAACTGACTGCCACCGTTTCTGTGACAGAAACTGGTGGTGAGTTGACTGACTGCCTCCGTCTCTGTGACAGAAACACTGGCGGTGAGTTGACTGACCACCACCGTCTCTGTGACAGGAAACTGGTGGTGAGTTGACTGACCGCCTCCGTCTTTGTGACAGAATACTGGCGGTGAGTTGACTGATCGCCTCCGTCTCTGTGACAGAAATACTGGCGGTGAGTCGACTGACCGCCTCCGTCTCTGTGACAGGAAATACTGGCGGTGAGTTGACTGACCGCCTCCGTCTCTGTGACAGAAATACTGGCGGTGAGTTGACTGACCGCCTCCGTCTCTGTGACAGAAACTGACGGTGAGTGGACTGACCGCCTCCGTCTTTGACAGGAAACTGGCAGTGAGTTGACTGACCGCCTCCGTCTCTGTGACAGAAACACTGGCGGTGAGTTGACTGACCGCCTCTGTCTCTGTGACAGAAACTGACGGTGAGTCGACTGACCGCCAATGTCTTTGGACAGGAACTGGCGGTGAGTTGACTGACCGCCTCCGTCTCTGTGACAGAAATCTGGCGGTGAGTTGACTGACCGCCTCCGTCTCTGTGACAGAAACTGGCGGTGAGTTGACTGACCGCCTCCGTCTCTGTGACAGAAATACTGGCGGTGAGTTGACTGACCGACTCCGTCTCTGTGACAGGAATACTGGCGGTGAGTTGACTGACCGCCTCCGTCTCTGTGACAGGAATACTGGCGGTGAGTTGACTGACCGCCTCCGTCTCTGTGACAGAAATACTGGCGGTGAGTTGACTGACCGACTCCGTCTCTGTGACAGGAATACTGGCGGTGAGTTGACTGACCGCCTCCGTCTCTGTGACAGGAAACTGACGGTGAGTCGACTGACCGCTTCCGTCTTTGTGACAGAAATACTGGCGGTGAGTCGACTGACCGCCTCCGTCTCTGTGACCGAAACACTGGTGGTGAGTTGACTGACTGCCACCGTCTCTGTGACAGAAATACTGGCAGTGAGTTGACTGACCGACTCCGTCTTTGTGACAGGAATACTGGCGGTGAGTTGACTGACCGCCTCCATCTCTGTGACAGAAACACTGGTGGTGAGTTGACTGACCACCACCGTCTCTGTGACAGAAATACTGGTGGTGAGTTGACTGACCGCCACTGTTTGACAGGAACTGGCAGTGTGCAGACTGACCCCTCCGTCTTTGTGACAGAAACTGGCGGCGAGCTACCCGGAGACGGTGGTGCGGATGGTGCAGATCATCATGATTCGGCTGATGCGCGTCACATTCACAGCGCTGCACCACTACCTGGGCCTCAGCTCCGAACTGATGACGCAGGTGAATAACACTGGTGACGCAGGTAAATGACGCTGATGACGCAGGTAAATAACGGTGATGACACAGGTAAATAACACTGATGGCGAGGGTAATAGCACTGATGACGCCGGTAAATTACAGTGATGACCCCGGTCAATAAAACTGATCACGTAGGTACATAGCACTGATGACGCAGGTAAGTAACGGTGATGACGCACGTAAATAACACTGATGACGCAGGTAAATAGCACTGATGACCCAGGTAAATAGTACTGATGACGCAGGTAAATAACACTGGTGACGAGGGTAAAAAGCACTGATGACGCAGATAAATTATACTAATGACACAGGTCAATAACACTGATGACCCAGGTTAATAACACTGATGTCGCAGGTAGATAGCACTGATGACGCAGGAAAATAACAGTCACTACCTGGAACTCAGGTCCGAACAGTTGAAATATGCAAATCACGAGCTCTACTTGAGCATAAGCTCCGAGCATATGACACACTGACACAGACAAATAAGCTACCTTACCGGGGGCTCAGCTCTTCTCGTTCTGGACTACTTTGCCTCATTATAAGAGCAATATGCCTCAACGATCTTCTGTTCGCTTCTAGGACAAGGAATCACGTTTAAAACATGCACTTACACTCTCCCATGATTCCCGTTTGGTTTAATTTTTTGCAGGAAAAATGAGCGAATCCCCCATAAGTTTCTGAGGATAAAAAACTCAAATGCATCCGGTTCCTTAGCTAGTCCTAAACGCCTAGACATAAAATATCGTACCGTTGCTTCCCGTACCGTTGGTTCCCCCTGTCACTCATTATGGCGCGAGAAATCCCATTCCTTTCAAATATTTGTCACGACACCTCAAGTTCTGAATCACACCTTGGTCTACATTCGAGAATGCAAAGGCTGTGAAGAAAGTGTCACCACTGATCCGAATCAGCCATTTCGGGCGCTCCCGCGGCCACTGTGGGGGCCTGCAGCAGCTGATTTTGTGCACTGCGGTACAGCATCTTGGTCGCGGCGGGCTCCAAAAACTGGCAAAAGTTTGCCAGCGGTGGTTGGATTTTAGTTAACCTGTTTGGATCTGACAGACCACTGCTGCCTTGTGTGAAGTGCTTCAAACAAATTCGAAACAAAAGCTATGACCCAAAAAGTACAATTTTCTTTGGAGCCATGGTTGCAGAAAAGTGAAAACCCACATCGTAACGAAAACTTTTCTAGGTGGAAAATTAGTTGAAATTAGAATTTACGATGACTTCTAACACCAAATTGTGAATCCAGCCAAGTACTGTTTCCTAAAGCCTGCCCGGTGTTAGGCGGTCCCTTCCTCTCTCTTCGGCAGCAGCCGCGGCCGCGGGCTGAGCCGGTGCGGAGGGAGCCGGCGCAGACCTCGCCGCGCCGGCCGCGCCGGCCGTCCGAGTGGCCCTCCTCCGAGCCGATAGTCCGAGACCGCAGCCAGTCACAGGGCGAGACGAACGCCGCCGGCGACTTCGATACCGAGGAGGCCGTGGTCGGCTCCGCGCCCGCTGCAGGTGCCCGGGTAAGTCTGGTGGCCGCTGGAGGGGAGCAGGTCGGAGAAGGGGCTTTTTTGACGATGATTATGATATTAGCTATTGCAGTATTTGTATAGCTCGTGGTTTCATTTCTAACCACTTTGACCAGATACTGGGGGCCGTGTATTGGGGTTTTAGGGCGCCTTCAGCTTCTTGGCCGTCTCGCGCTTTGATCAAATAGATTGCAAAGGATTTTATAACGACATGTCTTCGCCGATATACATGGACATCACTTTTGTACTTGCTTTTGATTTCGGTACCTTCCACCCCGTTGTCTGCAGACGGACCGGCGGCGCGGGCTGGAGGCGGACGAGGTGGCGCTGTCGGCGGAGGCTGTGGAGCGCTTCCGCGCCATTCTGGAGCTGCCCGACTGTAGCCTGCTGGACGGGAACGTGCGGCTGCACCAGCTGACTCCCGGGGAGCTGATCATGACGGAGGGCAAGTACGAGGTGAGCACCAACAGGGCCTGTAAGTGCAAATACACGAAACTGTCGACGAAACGAATTGGAAAAAAGTGATGAAGGGAAGGGTCTGCTGCCCTCGAAGTACTTGTTTAAAATATTGTTTTACAACTTTGCAGTTGTATTGGTGCTGCTCACACTGTTGCTATCCGAACCACACCCTTCATATACAGCCCTATTCAGTGGTTGTAGTCCGTTACGGACAGCGCGCTGGACCTGGCCGCTGACTCTCCCCGCTCTCTTCAGGACCTGGGCCTGGTGCTGGTGATGTCGGGCACGCTACAGGTGAGCCAGCGCCGGCCCGACAAACCCTCCGAGGAGGTGCTCATGTACCTGGCCTACAGCGGCCAGATGGTCGGCGCGCTGGCCACGCTCTCCGGGGAGGCCAGCTTCTTCTCGGTGCGTGCTAAGTCGGCCTCGCACGTGGCCAGCATCAGCCAGCAGGCGTTCTACGGCATCATGCTGGAGGTGCCACAGGTGGTGCTGCACGTGGCCAACACGGTGATCCGCCGGCTGTCGCCGTTCGTGCGGCAGATCGACTTCTCGCTCGACTGGACCCACATCGAGGCCGGCAAGGCCATCTACCGGTAGGGAGCGGTGTTTCGGTGGAGATTGATAACCTATAATGTCAAATTTTCGACAATAATTATCGCGTTCGGACATGTCTTAACATACCTAATAGTGCAGTTTGGTTGATTGGACGGTAGAATTGCCTCGGATTGTTCGGTTGATGATATTATAGAATTGCCTCGCATTGTTCGGTTGATTAGACCGCCATCCATTGATATCAATGCCAATGCTGCCCGAGTAGCAGGCCTTCCAGTAACACGGACTTGCCGTTTCTGCTGCTGGCATCAGGCAAGGCGAGGACAGCGACTGCACCTACATCATCCTGAGCGGCCGGCTGCGGTCGGTCATCACACAGCCGACGGGACGGAAGGAGCTGGTCGGGGAGTACGCACGCGGAGACCTGGTCGGCATAGTGAGTACCCAGCCTGCCCATCTCCTTATGGGGTCTGCTTCTCCGCAACATAAATCACAGAATGATATGTGGGGTGATTCGTACTGTTTCAGGCTGGTTTTAGTGTGCAAAGAAGCCGTTTATGATGCTTTGTCATATTCAGGAAAGAAATCTGCGTTTTTTCCTTTTTTATTTACGAACTTGCTTTATGTGACGAAGATGACCATTTTTCTAATTAGTCTGCACCGCTGTGTGCCGCTGCAGGTGGAGACCCTGACCCAGACGGAGCGGAGCACCACCGTGATGGCCATCCGCGACACAGAGGTGGCCAAACTCTCCGACGGCCTGCTCGACTTCATCAAGCTCAAGTACCCGATCGTGGTGTCGCGGCTGATCGAGCTGCTGGGCCACCGGATCCTGGGCTCGTGGAAGCAGCGCGGCGGCGTTGGCCCGCTGGGCGGCACCGGCGCGCTCGGCCGCGTGGTGGAACAGAAGCCCAGTCAGACCAACTTCAACACGGTGGCGCTGCTGCCGGTGTCGGAGGACGTGCCGCTGGTGTCCTTCGCCTTCGAGCTGCTGCACAGCCTGCAGGCCATCGGCCGCGCCACACTGCTCACCTCGGAGCTGATCCGAAAGACTCTGGGGCCCGGCATTCTGGAGCCCAGCAATGACCATCGGCTGATCGCCTGGCTGGCGCAGCAGGAGGATCAACACCAGGTGCGTTGCGGACGTGATGCGGATGGTGGGATGGTTTTGCTATTCAGCGTCCCCGCTAGAAAAGTTTGAACTTGTTATTTCATGGCAGGTTTCTCCGCTGTGGTGTGTGGATCAATAGTTCGAGAGGGATGCCGCTGCTCTTTTTCCTGTGGTTGTTTGATTGCAAAGGCAGAGAACGGGATTTGTTCATGCCGTCGTTACCGGTGACGCCATATCAGATGTGATGTCATCAGTTAACAAACCGAGGTGTAAGGGGTTGACGGGGCGTTTGTACCGTTCCAGGTGACACTGTACCTGTGTGATAACCAGCTGACGCCGTGGACACAGCGCTGCATCCGCCAGGCCGACTGTATTCTTATAGTGGCGCTGGCCGAGCGGGGCCCCACCGTCGGAAAGGTAACACCACCAACAGATGATAAATGCACGCCCGTGACTCTTTTTGTTTCTTTCACGCATGAATCAAACATGTTTTGATATTGGTATTTGTAAGCGATTTAGTGATGGCGAAAATTGTCCCGTCGTGGGAAACATTTTATTTCGTCGTGTCGTTCCGTTCCTTCAGTTATCGCAGTGTGTCAGCACCCTGTTAGACCTTGCAGCCCGCTGCCGCCGCCAACTGCAGCCACAGCCCGTGTGTTGCCTCAGATTGAGAAGCAGCTGGAGACGCTGGCGGTGCGGACGCAGAAGGAGCTGATCCTGCTGCACCGCGAGGGGGCGCCACTGCCCCGCGACACCGTGGTCTGGCTCAACATGCGCTCCTGGTGCTCCTCCCACCACCACATCCAGGCGCCCAAGCGGCTCTTCACCAAAAAAAGCCTCAGCAAGATCGTAAGTGCTGCGCCGGCGGCTGACTGCATTCGGCTTCTGAGACATGTCAACTTCTCTGATTACTTGCTGAAGCAAACATGGATACCGTTTGGTTTCTTAAACGCATGATTATTATCGAGCTGAATATTGTGTCGGTATCAGAGTACCCCTTGAGAAGAGCATCATTTATTTGGTGTCTGTTCTTAGATAAACTGGTTTTGCTCGGTTCTTTAAGGACTGAAATGAAACAATGCCTCCTCTTGTCTGACGTAAGCATTGTTTTGCAATCTTACCGTTACATATATTGATTTCCTCTTTTCCAAGTCATGATTTCACAGCTCCAACTTTGCTATTCGCATCGCAAGCTCTCACGGCTGTGACAGCTTGAGTCACCTCGTAAGATTCAGGCCAAGGGATCCAGGCGCCTGGCTGTTGACCCCGGCAGCGTTAGATTTACCGTCTGACTCTTGTCCCATTGCCCCGGCAGCGGGAGTCGTACCGTAAGATTCTGGCGACGGAGCCGAACCGTCTGTCGGATATGTCCCGTCTGGCGCGGCTGCTGACGGGCACGTCTGTGGGCCTGGTGCTGGGCGGAGGCGGTGCCCGCGGCGCCGCCCACATCGGCATGATCAAGGCTATCCAGGTGAGGCGTCGGACCTGACCGTTGGGTGCCCTGTAAGGGATGTGGTACTGAAAACTGAGATAGAAATAAATTGACTGAACAGATTTCTCTCTTACAGATCTCTCTCTCTCTCTCTCTCTCTCTCTCTCTCTCTCTCTCTCTCTCTCTCTCTCTCTCTCTCTCTCTCTCTCT
The DNA here is from genome assembly GCA_034440635.1 of Lepas anatifera. Taxonomy (NCBI): domain Eukaryota; kingdom Metazoa; phylum Arthropoda; class Thecostraca; family Lepadidae; genus Lepas; species Lepas anatifera. Next base: position 1,683,064 of record JAOTON010001187.1, on the reverse strand, counting down.
CTCTCTCTCTCTCTCTCTCTCTCTCTCTCTCTCTCTCTCTCTCTCTCTCTCTCTCTCTCTCTCTCTCTCTCTCTCTCTCTCTCTCTCTCTCTCTCTCTCTCTCTCTCTCTCTCTCTCTCTCTCTCTCTCTCTCTCTCTCTCTCTCTCTCTCTCTCTCTCTCTCTCTCTCTCTCTCTCTCTCTCTCTCTCTCTCTCTCTCTCTCTCTCTCTCTCTCTCTCTCTCTCTCTCTCTCTCTCTCTCTCTCTCTCTCTCTCTCTCTCTCTCTCTCTCTCTCTCTCTCTCTCTCTCTCTCTCTCTCTCTCGCTCTCTCGCTCTCTCGCTCTCTCGCTCTCTCGCTCTCTCCTCTGTCTCTGTCTCTGTCTCTGTCTCTGTCTCTGTCTCTCTCGCTATCTCTGTCTCTGTCTCTCTATCTCTCTATCTCTATCTCTGACCCATCCTTCCTTGTTCTTCCCCAGGAAGCGGGCATTCCCATAGACATCGTGGGCGGGGTGAGTATTGGCGCCTTCATGGGCGCCCTTTACTGCAAAGAGAAGGATCTGGCGACCACCACGCAGCGAGCGAGAAGCTGGAGTATGGTGAGTAGGGCGCGAATTTGGTTGTGTGTAGCGGGACTGAGGGCTGCTTTTGCTTTGTGGAGGCGCTAGAGAATTCCCAGCGACGAGGTGTTTCACCTCAGTGTTGGCTTAGAGGAGACGATTAAGGACAGTGATGTTCTGAGAGTATAGCGAAATGGGGTCTGGCGTGAAGTGTGTATAGGTGTTGATCTGCACGTCGTCATACGTCGTTATAAGGAACATAAATCAGAATGTGCCAAGCCTATTGCGGATAGAGCCCTGGCTCCATCTGGACGTTGGTTTAGGTCAGAAACACCCGTGCCGAAAAGTTGCGATTTGTGGGATGTAATTATCGATGTCTCTGGATCATATGCCAGTAGGATCTTCTAACCACTCGACGGCGGTCATCATGGGCCATCATAGGTCAGCTGGTCATAAAAGCTGAAGCGTCGTTAAGCCCCGAATACGGTACTAACCACCAGACAAAATGCATCTAACGGCGACAAATCAGCGTGTTACCGTCTGCACAGCCTTTCAACTTGGCTCGGCTTTTGACAGCGAACGTCCTGGTCACGTACACGCCTGCTGTTCTGTGACGCGGCCGTCTCCCCTCGACAGCGGATGACGCAGCTATGGCGTCAGATCTGGGACCTCACCTACCCGGTCACCTCGTGGTTCTCTGGCCGCGGCTTCAACATGTTGATCCAGGACGCGCTGGGCGACGCGCAGATTGAGGACCTCTGGCTGCCCTACTTCACCCTGACCACCGACATCACCCATAGCTCCATGCGGGTGCACACTCACGGTGGGTCCTCGCAGCTAGCTGTAGCTGTTGGTAGATCTAGGTACTTGGACGCAGTTGTGGTAAAGGCTTGGTCTCGGCACATTTGTGATTTCTGGCCAGCACCGTACTGGAGTTTTTCACACGGGCACTTGCTTGCTCTTGAATCTTACTTGCTATACGTTCATCATTCGTCTAGTGCCTGAAAAGGAGTTTGAGTAGTACATTCATTATAAGTAATGCTTAGGCTTTTCAAAACAGTAGCTTAACCCGGCCTTGAATTACAATTCGAGAAACAGTACATTAGATTCCTACTTTTCGTTCTCACTTTTCTTCCTATCAGTACACTACTGCCACGGACTAGTGTCGTGGTGTGGTGTGTGCGAGGGCGTGTGCTGGCCGGCTCTCCCGTTCCTCCCGCGCGCTCTCAGCCTCACCCTCTCTCCCGGGCCAGTCCTCCGAACCGCTTCTCAGCTGCTCCGGGTCGCATGCCGTGTGACGTGACGCTTCGTTTGGAGCGGGGTGGGTATGGACGCCCCGAGCCGCCTGTAACAACGGCTGTAACATACAGAAGCGCTTCGCTAACTCCGTCTCATGGTGTACGTATGTAGGATGCTTGGTTTCATTTGCACTGCTTGCGGATGACATCGGCACTGGGACCCACCCTGGGTTTGCTGTCCGTGGGCTGGAGCCAGTATACCGAAGCTGGTCAGCTTTGGGTGGCTTCGGTGCTCGATGAACAGTTTCTACGAGAGGTGCTCTGGCTGTGAGGTGGCTTCTACTCCGATCCCTGGCGTGGAAACCAAGTAATGTTGCCGTGTTGGGGTGTAAGTTGACAGGAACGCTGCTTGAAGGCCGTCGGATCGAAAGCTTTCCGGGTCGATAGCTTCGGCTCACTCACAAAGCTACCATACGCACAGATGATTGCCATTAAACTAATGCTTGATGTTAAAGGATTTATATTACTGAAGTGCTATATATGAGATGTAATCCGTAGGATCAGAACAAAAAAGCACCGGCACTAATTATTGCATCGTTTTGTATGTATTAAACGTTTTCCGAAGTTGTTTGCCAGAAGTAATGGACATCGCATCAAGGGAACACGAGAAACGTGCCCGGTCCCCTTAATGATTTCCTGATATAACAGAGTTAATAACCTTTTGACTGTAAAATCTATGTTACGTGCCCATTTATTTCACTATTTTCAGGCCCATTGATAGGAATGGTGCAGCTGTTTGAATTTTTTTTTGGAATGGTGGTGCAGTTCTTTGGATTGATTGCGTACAAATTAGAGGTCTCTTTGACACAATCGGTCCAATTAGTAACGGATAAATGTCAGAATTCGGCCGCACCGTGTTAGCTCTGCGCCTTTTCTTCTGATGCGGTACTCGATTTTGGTGAGATCTTGAATGTCAGGTGAAATATCTTCCCTATATTTCTTATCACCAGGTCGAAACATTTATATTCACCATGATAGTCGCACTGCAGATGTAGGTGATTCGCCATTTTCTGTACGGTATTTTCTGTGGCTTGATGAAGTCGCTAATTTTTCGAACAGCTATCCGATCGGGGATTTTGGATCGGATCGGTAATAAATTTAAGTAATAAGTTAAGAAATTCCGGAACTTGACATCGCTAGGACGCATTCTGTGAGCGTGTGTATCTGGCATAATTTTAGCCCCAATGCTGATTAATTTACTCCTTGTTATGCATGATTTGTGCTACATCGCCATAACGCTTTAAAGTGTCAAACGTCATCCTTGGCACGGAATTTAGCTGACTGAGTGCCCCCTGGTGACAACTGCCATGAGTTTCTGGCATAGGCTAGGAAACAGGGGCCACGGGCGCCATGTCCCCGCAATGTTCTGAACGTCCCCACTGCCATGGTCCCTTGTAGGAGCTTGAGTGCTGATGCTGGTTTTACTCGTGTTTTCACTCTGTGTTTGAGGTCAAAGGTCATTATTTGTGTATTATGGAAATTAATATTTGAGGCGATTTATTTTGCGCTGATATCGTATTTCGCCCCAATATTTTTCGCCCTGAGCTTGAGGTGATTATTGGTCTTCTTCTCAAACGTCATGTTTAGTACATCGAGTTTTATCTGAGTGATTAGCGCTGAGACAGTTACAGCGCTCACAAAACCAGTCCCAGGGGAGACCATTTAGAGAGGGAATTGTTGGCAAAATCGCCATGATGAACTTTGTGAGGATGACTGTTGCGTTACAATTCAACGGTATTGGTGACATGGATTCCTGTGACGCTAGTGTTTGGGGATGTCTGATTGATGAAGGCGTCAGTCTTGAGCGGTTTGAATGGTACGTGATGTGTCGTGGCGTCAGTTTTAAACAGCTTGAATGATGTGTGATCTTTCGTGCCTTCAGTATTGAACGACTTAAATGGCGTGTGATTTGCCGTGCCTTCAGTATTGAACGACTTTAACGGTTTATGATTTGTCGTGGCGTCAGTCTTGAGTTTTTGAATGGTGTGTGATTGCCTGTGGTGTTAGTATTCAACGGCACGAGTGGTGTGTGATTTGCCGTCGCGTCAGCCTTGAATGACTTGAATGGTGTAATTGGGGCGTTATTTGAACGGCTGAATGGTGTGATTTGCCGTGGATCATTCTAACGGCTTATCACAACGGTGTATTACGGGCGGCAGTCTGAACGGCTGAATGGTGTGATGCCCGTGGCGCGGTGTGAACGGCTGGAATGGTGTGTCATTTATCGTGGTGAGTATTCAACGGTTTAAATGACGTTTGATTTCCCGTGGCATCGGTGTGAACGGCTGAATGGTGTGGATTTGCCGGGTATCATTCTTGAACGGCTTATCACAACGGTGATTACGTGGCGGCAGTCTTGAACGGCTTGAATGGTGTGTGATTGCCCGTGGCGTCGGTGTTGAACGGCTGGAATGGTGTGTCATTTATCGTGGTGTGAGTATTCAACGGTTTGAATGACGTTTGATTTCCCGTGGCATCGGTGTTGAACGGCTGGAATGGTGTGTGATTTTCCGTAGCATCAATCTTGGACAGCGTGTGATTGTTTCACTGTGGCATCATTCTTGAACGCCTTGAATGGTGTGTGATTCGCTACAGCGTGTAAGTGTTGAAAGGCGCGCAATTGGTTCGCTGCAGCGTCTATGTTCAACTGTGTGGCTGTGACATAATGTTGGACAATGTGTAGCGTAAGTGTTCAGTGGTGTGTGTTTTGCTTTGGTATCAATGCTCAACTGTATATGGCGAAGTAGATCCCTGTGGTGTCGGTGTTGAACGGTGTGTGGCGACGCAGTCTTCTGTGGCGTCACTGTGCAGCGGTGGGCCTCAGTGTGGAGCGGTGGGCGTCAGTGTGCAGCGGTGGGCGTCAGTGTGCCGCGGTGGGTGTTAGTGTGCAGCGGTGGGTGTCAGTGTGCCGCGGAGGGCGTCAGTGTGCCGCGGTGGGCGTCAGTGTGCCGCGGTGGGTGTCAATGTGCCGCGGAGAGCGTTAGTGTGCCGCGGTGGGCCTCAGTGTGCCGCTGTGGGTGTCAGTGTGCCGCTGTGGGTGTCAGTGTGCCGCGGAGGGCGTCAGTGTGCCGCGGTGGGTGTCAATGTGCAGCAGTGAGCCTCAGTGTGCAGCGGTGAGCCTCAGTGTGCCGCGGTGGGTGTCAGTGTGCCGCGGTGGGTGTCAGCGTGCCGCGGAGGGTGTCAGTGTGCAGCAGTGGGCGTCAGTGTGCAGCGGTGAGGCTCAGTGTGCAGCGGTGAGCCTCAGTGTGCCGCAGTGGGTCTCAGTGTGCCGCGGTGAGCCTCAGTGTGCCGCGGTGGGTGTCAGTGTGCCGCGGAGGGTGTCAGTGTGCCGCGGTGGGTGTCAGTGTGCAGCGGTGGGTGTCAGTGTGCAGCGGTGAGCCTCAGTGTGCAGCGGTGAGTGTCAGTGTGCCGCGGTGGGTGTCAGTGTGCCGCGGTGAGCCTCAGTGTGGAGCGGTGTGTGTCAGTGTGCCGTGTTGAGTGTCAGTGTGCAGCGATGAGCCTCAGTGTGGACCGGTGGGCGTCAATGTGCCGCGGTGGGTGTCAGTTTGGAGCGGTGGGCGTCATTGTGGAGCAGTGGGCGTCAGTATACCGCTGTGGGTGTCAGTGTGGAGCAGTGGGCGTCAGTGTGGAGCAGTGGGCGTCAGTATACCGCTGTGGGTGTCAGTGTGGAGCAGTGGGCGTCAGTGTGCAGCAGTGGGCGTCAGTGTGCCGCGGTGGGTGTCAGTGTGCAGCGGTGGGCGTCAGTGTGCTGCGGTGGGCGTCAGTGTGCAGCGGTGGGCGTCAGTGTGCCGCGGTGGGTGTCAGTGTGACGGTGGGCGTCAGTGTGCAGCGATGGGCGTCGTGTGGCGTGAGCGTCCGTGTGCAGCGGTGGGCGTCAGTGTGCAGCGGTGGGCGTCAGTGTGGAGCGGTGGGCGTCAGCGTTGAACGGCGTGTGGCGACGCAGGTTCGCTGTGGCGGTACGTGCGCGCCTCCATGTCGCTGTCGGGCTTCATGCCGCCCCTGTGCGACCCTCGGGACGGCCACCTGCTGCTGGATGGAGGATACGTCAACAACCTGCCAGGTAAACAGCCACGCCCGGCACAGGACGCGGCGGCCGGCTGCTGTGGACTCACTCTGGTGTCCGCCTCCCTCACATCGGAGGCGGGGTCGCGCTGCTCACCCTCGACCAATCATCGTCGTAGTGCCCTGCGTGACGCGGGAGGTCCGGCAAGCTGATTGATTGACACTGAGCCAAGCTTTCAGCTTGAGTGGGAGATGCACTGTAAGCTAGGTGCTGGTGGTCATGCATCTAACAGGGATCCCCCCCCCCACTTACGTACTGACACACACGCAGCCCTTCGCCGACTCGTCTGTGCACTGAAAGCGGACGTAGAGGTAGCCGACTGCATGGTTTGGGATTGGTAGTGGCTGCAGAACGGACATGGGTGGCGCTTTGGTGGAGTGCATGCGTGAATGTCTGAGAGAAGTCATGTCTCCACGTTCTGGGGCTGGTGCATGCTGGTGAGTGGTGAGGGCGCTCCGCCGAAGTGTAAGGACGAGTGCGATGTGACATGAAGCTCGTTCAAGTAAAGGCGGATTATGATGAAGTGCAGCGGATAAGAAGTCGATGACAGCTATGTGTTTTTAGACCTGCTCGATTTTCCTCCCAAGAGGTGCGAATGCCAGCAGCATGCCACTTCCGCGGAGCCGCAGATGTCCCGTTGCAGCACGTTCAAACGGTCTGGTATGGACGGTCTGGTACTCGCTTCCTTGAATTTCCATTCTGCATGAATCTTGGTCATCTGTAGGAAGTGAAATCCTGCGTTGGAGCGATTACGAAAGAGGTTAGCTGCACGCGTCACGCGATTCGAAACCGGCACGGTTGTACAGTAAGCCCCACCTTTCCGGGCACGTGTACCCTGTTCCGCGTCGGTTCCGCCCAGCTCGGATCCTCTGGCCCTGTTCCGCGTCGGTTCCGCCCAGCTCGGATCCTCTGGCCCTGTTCCGCGTCGGTCCTGCGCAGCTTGGATCCTCTGGCCCTGTTCCGCGTCAGTTCCGCCCAGCTCGGATCCTCTGGCCCTGTTCCGCGTCGGTTCCGCCCAGCTCGGATCCTCTGGCCCTGTTCCGCGTCGGTCCTGCGCAGCTCGGATCCTCTGGCCCTGTTCCGCGTCGGTTCCGCCCAGCTCGGATCCTATGGTCCTGTTCCGCGTCGGTTCCGCCCAGCTCGGATCCTCTGGCCCTGTTCCGCGTCGGTTCCGCCCAGCTCGGATCCTCTGGCCCTGTTCCGCGTTGGTCCCGCCCAGCTCGGATCCTCTGGTCCGTGAGGTTGCCCCTAACTCCATTCTCTGAGTCCTCCGCCGGCCGGCGCCGTCCGCCGCACACGGCCCCTGTCGTGACGTCCAGGCCCTCCGCCCCTCCTGTAGGCACTCTGTGGCGGTACGTGCGCGCTAGTATGAGCATAGCCGGCGTGCTGCCGCCCATCTGCGATCCTGTAGACGGCCACCTTCTGGTGGACGGGTGCTATACCAACAACGTGCCAGGTAACGAGCGCTCCAGGACTCAGCTGCCATCGTCTTAGCCCATCTCGGCTCTTTCTGTTGTGCAAGATCCGTTGTGTTTTACATTGCAGATACATTTTCCCTTGCAATGCAATTTCGTTTATAATTCCGGAACACAACCCCATAAACCAAACACACGTTTATAATTCCAAGATCCATGATCTCGCCTTCTCTTTCTCTATTTTGTTGTTGTTAGAGGCCTGACTCTTGACAACGGGACGTGGTACCGCGATGTGAGTGAATGTGAAAGTGGTTCTGTTTCTCAATAACTTGGGTTGGGGACACAACGGTCATGAGTGAATGCACTGACTCAGGCCCTTCACTAACTGGAGTTGCTTACTGCACACACGCACGATCGCTAACATTATTTGTACTGTGATGTAAGTATTCCATAATTTATACTATTTGCACTGCTGCAGAGGGCGCCGTGCGACCAGCAATTTAAGCCTCATTAAACAGCAGCAATTATTGCTATAATTGCTGTTGGTACTCGGTTGTATTCTAAAATTTTAGAATAGTGCATATTTTCTGTATGCAACGTTAACCTCGGTCTTTCGTTTCGTTCTACCATTTTGCCTAGCTATGCTGCCAAGCTGTATAGTTTCAATCTATCTGCCTGTGATTCAACTCTGGTGCGTAGGCCCACATAGTGCGGCGCCGGCGCGGGTAACCGTCCCGCGGTCATCTCTCCCACCCTGACCACCACCCTGGGACCGGGCAGCGGACGTGATGCGCTCCCAGATGGGTGCGCACATGGTGCTGGCGGTGGACGTGGGCTCTCAGGATGACGTCAGCCTCACCAACTACGGCGACCACCTCTCCGGCTGGTGGCTGCTCTGGAAACGGTGGAACCCCTTCGCGGAGGCGGTCCGCGTGCCCAGTCTGCCCGACATCCAGTCCAGGTGAGACCCAGTCTGCCCTACATCCAGTCCAGGTGAGGCCAGTCCGCCCTACTTTCAGTCCAGGTGAGACCCAGTCTGCCCTACATCCAGTCAAGGTGAGGGCAGCGTGCCCTACATCAAGTCCAGGTGAGGCCAGTCCGCCCGATATCCAGTCCAGGTGAGACCCAGTCCGCCCTACATCCAGTCCAGGTGAGACCCAGTCTGCCCTACATCCAGTCCAGGTGAGACCCAGTCTGCCCTCCATCCAGTCCAGGTGAGGGTAGTCTGCCCGACATCCAGTCCAGGTGGGACCCAGTCTGCCCTACATCCAGTCAAGGTGAGGGCAGCGTGCCCGACATTCAGTCCAGGTGAGGCCAGTCCGCCCTACTTTCAGTCCAGGTGAGACCCAGTCTGCCCTACATCCAGTCCAGGTAAGGGTAGTCTGCCGGACATTCAGTCCGGGTGAGACCCCGTGTACCCGAAATCCAGTCCAGGTGAGACCTAATCTGCTCACTTTCAGTCCAAGTGCCTACAAAACACTTGATTTGTTTTACATTACGCAATGCACCTGATTCGGCATTTGTTTTAGCGCATTGCTGTTTCTTCAACTGTGTGCACACGCTGTCCCGTAAGCTGATTTTGCTACTGAAGTGCCGTCAACGGGATGGGCTGGTTTTCATCTGAAGTGACTGGAAAAGATATCGACACGTTGTGGAGGTCGACGTGTGTTACGGTTTTCTCAGCAATAAGTTAAGATCAAAAGGTATTTTCGTTTTTAGTGGTAAGTTTTCGGGCAACGAGGGGTGGAAGATGCATTGTCACATCGTGTCCAGTCCCCCATATTCCACTCTTGTCATCGATGTTCACCCTTGTAATAGAGGGGGTGTTAATTTGCAAAAATCGGAGTACAAAAGTTGGCATTTAGGGTTGGTAACTTCAATCAATTCTAAGCAACTTTCTAATATATCTTCATTTTCGATCTTTTAATAAACACCCGCCCCCGGCCAAATTACTTTTGCATGTCAGTGACGCGAGGTGGAGCCGCCCGGCGCCTCCCAGTCTGTGACAATAGGGGCGAATTTGCGCCGCCTCTGCATGTGAACTTCGCCAGTTTAGTATGTTTGGTCACATTTCCATCTATGAAATAGCTGCTAAAGATACCTGGGCAGGGTCGTAGCCAGGCGGGTGCACTGGGTGCCTGGGCACCATCTTGCGCTTTCCTGGGTACCTCTGTACTGAAGTTATGTGAATTTCCCTATACCTTCAGTACAGATAGACATTGGGGGTGATGTCCCCTATTGTCTCCCCTCACAGATATAAGTCAAGAGAAGAGGCAATGGAAGCTTTTGACCAGTGCCGGATCCAGGACTTCTTGTGGGGGGGCTACGGAGCTCGAGCCTAACCCACAATTGCCTCGGATCAGCCTCCGCCTACGTATTAACTATAGGCACTCAGACACTTTCGGGGGATGTGAGCCCCCTGCCCCCTCCCCCACCTGTATCCGCCACTGCTCTTGACCAATGTGAATGCCCTGAGGGCAAACTGGTCCACTCCCTTCTTTGTCGTAGAGTCGATGGCATGCGTAATCGTCTTTCCCTTGGAACATTCGTGAGTCACTTCATCTGCGACTACGCCCAAAGAGTCTGGATAAGGTCTAAAGCTTCCGGATGTTGGTTCTGTCAGGGAGGGTATCTACCTCAAGACTGCATTCCTTGCTACAGCTCAGTATGACCTTTCTAACACCGTATTCACAACTTCACAGACAGCCTTCGATGCTTCCTCAATCGATGAGCAATGTCCCAACAGTCCGACAATGGTGCGGTAGAATTCGTCGTTCACCACCCGTTCGGATTTCCGAGTATGACGATATTGAGGAGAAATTGGTGACGGGGGAAATATGTCTAAATTTCATTAAAAAATATGTACAGCCGGTTCCATAGTGATTGGTAAGTATTAGACCGCGGTCGTTTTCGCGAAATATCTCTTCAAGCAATGTTTCCTGCCGACACCATGGTTGCCTCACCTGGTGCTTTTTAACTTGGTACATGAACTGACATGCAAAAATACAGAAAATTCGGCAGTAATGAAGAAAAGACAAAAAATCATCGGGATAAGCCAAAACAGTTTTTCGTTCATGATTTTCAAAATTGACGTCGCATCCAGTTCGCAGGGGCCCACATTTAAAGAGCTCGTCAAAATGTATTACTGGAGACACAACCTTTTGTGAGAAGTGTAATCGTTTTTAAGATATTTCTGATAACAACTGACACTTGTACCTACCAATCAGTGTGGAACCGGCTGTACATAATTTTTTTTTACTTTTCTTTATGAGAGCCCAACTTTGCAAATAATTTTGAAGAAAACGCTTATTCACAACTATTTTGGAAAATTTATTGAGCGGTGGGATATTAAGAATATTTAATATTTGTGGAGCTACCACCTCATTCCAAGTTTTAAGGAGGGAGAAGAGGAGAAGAGAAGAGCCTATGCTTGTTATTGTTGTTTGAAATGAATTATTTGTCTAGTCTGCTCATCATTTTGTGAAGAGGAGACCGGGGTAAAATGGACACCCTGAGTGTCTTCCTAACATAGCAAGCTCAATAGCGGGCCGAAGATGTTGAGCTATACGCCCTGACGTAGCCTAATTAATTGTGTCTCTTATGTAAGAGTATCAACTAAAAAATAATTTGGAAAACATGGCAGTAAAATATATAAGCTAATGTTTTTGTCCATTTTGCCCCAACCCTGGGGCATAATGGTTTTCAGCAAGGGGCAAAACTCACAGTATGACCTGCTGTCGTTGGATTTTGCCCGGGCACCCCCAAAGATATATAAATCCACATCCCTGGCAGCCCGGGTAATATGGCGGAAAAATATGATATTTTCGTTAAAGCGTCAACATCTATTAACTCAGTGAAAATTTTAACCTGCTTTCATTTTGACACAAGACTGTCCCCTCCAACCTGAGCCCGCCCCTGCCTTGTTTTCTCGCTGTTTCTTTGACTTTACAACAAAACAAATTACATAGCACATTATGCTAAGTGGTTGGGGTAAACCGGACCATCAAACCATTTTACACCATTAGTCCATTTTGCCCCTTTCGTTTTGCCGCATAGCTGCTCCGATTCAAGTTTTTACGTGTCGGAAAAATAGCAGGCTTGAAATTTGAAATTAACCTTACCCTAAGCCTACACTGCCACTTATTCAAACATATCACCATCAAAACTGAGCTCAGTTTGCCTCTCAAAAAAGGAAGATTTAAAACTAGTAAATATCGTAATACTTACAGGAAAATCCTCTCCAGCCAGGCAGCGTCGAAATGATGCCGCTAACTGCCGATATACGCGCTATATTCTGACGTCCTTTGTCTAAAGCAGTCGTTCATCTTCTAAAATATAAATGGAAACACCACTAATATACCAAAATAGCTAAAATCCCGTTTTGCCCCAGAGTCCGTTTTGCCCCGGTCTCCCCTACCTTATAGACATAGCTTGGCAATGGCCTAAATATGGAGAAGAATACCAAACTTTGAATTATTCGCTTCACGCTACTAAACCCAGCAATACTCGTCTGCTCATCCTCGAACTGCGAATGATATTCCGTAAGCATGCTAGCGCCAGTGGCGAATACAAGGGGAGCTTAGGGGATCAAGCTTGCCCCCGAAATGTCAGAGTGCATAGCCGGAGGCTGTTCCGAGGCAATAACAGGGGAGGCTCGAGCCCCTAGACTCCCCCAAATGAAAACCTATATCCGCCAATGGATAGCATTGCGCATGAAACTAAGCAACAAATGCTCCCGAATGTTAAATTAGGTCTTTCAGAGTTCTTGTGTGTTAGCTTATGTTCAAAACTAGATAACCAAACGGTTTCTTAGTTATGCAGAGGCACCGTTGATTCCCACAGCGGCATTGTACTGTCGAAGAGGCGAGATGCATATGCCTAGGGAGCGCATATTCGCCCTTATTGACACCAACTTGGTAGCGCGGGGCGCCACGACCGCGTGTCGCTGACATGAAGAAGTGATTTGGCCGAGGGCAGGTGTTTATTGAAATATCGAAACAGAAGATATATTGCAAAGTTGCTTAGAATCGATTGAAGTTTCACCCTTGAAGTGCCAGAGCCCCAGAATATTTTTAACACCCTCCCCTACTTGTAAGACGTCACATACTCCATAGCTCCTCTACGGTTTTTTCTGTCATTACAATTGTACAGCCTTGTGTGCTCTCATCCCCGTGGAAACGGAGTGGTCTGCCTAATTGCAGGCTCGCCTACGGCTCCTGCCTAACTGTATCTCATCGCCGTGGGAACTGAGTGGTCTTTGTGACGGCAGGCTCGCCTACGTCTCCTGCGTGCGGCAACTGGAGGAGGTGAAAAGCAGCGACTACTGCGAGTACATCCGACCGCCCATCGACCGCTACCGCACCCTCCAGTTCGGCAGCTTCGACGAGATCAAGGTACCGCCCTCGGGGGACACGGTGGGCAGCGCCAGGTTCGATCTGTTGTAGCATGAATCGACGCTCCCTGAAAAGTATGGCAAGTATTTCTTGCTGTGCTTTTTCAATGGACACGGGCGGACGATCGTTGCTAAATATGAGGGATGGGTCTTGTCTTTGAAGATGGTGTTGTAGAAGAAGCAGATACTGTTGCACTCCACTTTTTGCAACACGATAAGCCAATGGCTGATTCAGGTAGAGGTGGTCCCCAAACCGTTTGATTTTACTGGGCACAGTATAATCCACGATTTTAGATCCATACACATATATTTCAAAATACACACGGGTTAAAAAACGAAAGACATGATGAGGCAAAAAGATAAAAGCGTCCATGATGTATAAATCCAATATCAATATGTATATGTATATATATATATAGTCCAATATGTATATTTTGACCGCTCTACAGTCGGTACCAACATTCAGTGCATTGGCCGGAGGTCTGGCTGTTGCAGTCTGGCCAGCATCTCAGCCAGGTGGTGTGTGCCGGCAGGACGTGGGCTACCACCACGGCAGCACCTACTTCGCCGGCATGAAGAAGGCGGGCACGCTGCAGGCGTTCTACGACCCCAAGAGCCAGCCGGTGGCGGCCGAGTCGCTGCCGCCGCCGCGCCGCCAGTCTCAGCCGGAGACGGCGCCCTCGCACAAGTTCACCGACCTCGCGCAAATGGTGACCACACGGGCGGGGGATGGAGGAGAGTGTAGCTTGTGTGAGAACAGGGGGTGGTCCGGTGTGTGATGGAAGCTCAATCACTACCATCACTGTTTGTCGACGCCTCAGCCTGATTTTTCTTCGGTATTGTGCTCTATAGCAGTAGAGTAACACATTAGATGTTATCACTTTGTGAGCGTACTTGAACCATATACCCTATTCTGGTTTAGGGTTCAAGGATTCTGGTTCTCTAAGGTCGGGTTCAAAGGTAAGGTTGGGTTCAAGCATTCTGGTTCTCTTGAACCCTGAACACCACCAAATATCGTTGTTTCGTATACCGAACAGTCGTATCGGAACACTTAACTCGCATCGCGATCGACCTCGAATAACGTCCTCTAAGGTAGTACACTGGGTTCACTGACGCCCGCTCCTCGCTCCCCGCGCCGGCCCCGCTGGTGACTCTGTCCTTGTACCGCCAGGTGTGCCGGGTCCGCGCGCCGCGCCACACCCTGTACGACTCTCTGGACTCGGATGAGTCCGAGTACGAGTCCGACCTGGGAGTCGGAGTTGCAGCCACCGAGCACGGCTACCACAGCGAGCCTCCGGTGGCCAGCAAACGGTCCCAGGTCAGTGCGCCGGCGGAGACTACTGCTGCTGCTGCTGCTGCTGCGGGTGGTGTTGTTTTTGCTGTGAGGTGTGTGGAGACGCGTAGTTGGTGTTTTTTTCGGTTTGGTATTTTATGTAACTACACTGAAAGTTTACTCTACATAATTGTCAATACCCAGTGCTTTTCTCAGTTTGAAATGTTGTGGTAGTTTTTTTCTTGGTGAGAGGGGGGCAGGGGGATGCTAACCGTTAGGTCATAAGTCCAGAGAAGAAGAGCGTTACACCGCGGGATAGCTGTCTCAGCTGTTTTTCGATCAATAACACAGCCTCGTACTTGACCGCTCGGTGTTGGGTTGACACTTCCGTTCCGGTACTGGCAGGTGGACGGCGCCAAGGGCTACTTCTCAGAGGTGTCCGATGTGGACGTGTCGGAGGGTCCGGACACGGCCGACCTGTCCGACGACATGACCTAGTCCTGAGGTGTAGTCCTAGCTAGTGTTGCGCTTCAGGGTAGCGCCCGGCCTTAGTCGCAGGACGCCGGGGTCCAGTTACAGCTCCTCCGTCAGTGCAGCGGGCCAAAGCTTAAGAAAGTCGTGGTCTTCGTGCTCGGTGTGCTTATGAAAATAGCCATCCGGGTATTTCGACTGTTTTGTGTTCAGTTGGTACAATTTTATTTAGGGGCTGAGACACGGGCTGTAAGTATTAATCTTGAGACAGATCTATCAATGCAAGCACCAAATGCATCACCATTGTGGTGTGCTGGAGGTGTGTCTTGTGGGGATGTGGCATAAAACAGTTTATACTCCCGTAATCGTTTCGAGCGGTGTGGATGTTAATGGAGTGTTTCGCATAATGGGTGCATTTACCTAGAGAGAAGCTATCAATGTTGCAGCGCGTGTGGTGAGTGTGCAAGCATGAGTCATACGGAGTCACAGCATATATGAAGGATTATTTATAGGGTAGCCATATGCGATTTCTGTGCCAGTTATACCTATACGAGTGCCTTTTGTGTCCGGCTATTGGTGCTGATCTGAGCAGAGTTATGTAGAGCCGCAGGCATCGGACGTTTTGTGGCGGCGGGATGTAGTGATGAGATGTTGAAGGTATTGGTTTTCAGCCCCTGTGGTCAAGGGAGGTCTGCGTGTTCCACGGTGTCGCCGATATGGCGGTCACCGGTACGGGCTGTTGGTCTTTCCACGTAGACGCGTCAGGCTGTGGCTGTATAAATGACACTATGCTCTGGGTAAGTTGTTACTTGAGCAGCTGCTGCTAGCGTTGCTTAATATATAATGCCCGGTGAAATTACAAGCTTTTCTTTTTAGATGTCACCGCTGAGCGCCCAGGAGCCTCGAGCCGTCCCTTTTATCTGAAAATTGGCCCTTACAGCGAGATAAGCCAAGTTTTAGAAATTCGCCTAGTGCTGTTTCTTCCACTGGTACCGGGTTCGGGGCCCGACGGGTTCTCAGAATAAGTACAACCTGTGCTCCAAAAGCCCGCCATGCAAGGTGGAGTTGGCGTCGCCGTATAACTAGCGGTTGGTTCATCGTTGTGTCCAATAATTATTATAGCCACCAGGCCACGAATACAGAGAATATTCGGTTATTATAGGGCTGCATTCGCTAAGTGAAGATAAAGTTCAATGGAACCATCGACCGCACCTGTTTGAAAGAGGCCTCCAGGTGAAGTTCCTTGCGTTTGCCAAAGTGGTACTCCGTAGGTTTGGCCTGGGCGCTATATGGCCTTACCAGGTTGGTGCGCCCCCTAAGCCCAAATAACCAAACCCTCCGTAGGTTCATTTTTGCTGAAATGTCTCTGTCTGCAGCGACATCTTGTTCCTATGGCTAATGCTGTCCATCGCCTGGTATGCTGCCAACCAACCTCCTAACCCCATCCCTACAAGGAGGTGGGGTTATTGAGGGCTCAAGCCCCTCCCCCGAAATGTCCGAGTGTCTATAGTTAAAACATGGGCGGAGGCTGATCCGAGGTAATGACAGGGGAGGCTCAAGCTCCATTGCCCCCTCTCACGAAATGAAGTTCTGGATCCGCCGCTGCTGCCAACGGATGGCTTTACCGACCTCAGGAGTGGACTGGGCGACTTTGCAGCTGAGGTGGAAACTATAAAATCCATATATTACCAGCAGTAGGTGTGTTGTTTTTTGTACGGTTGGCCGTCATATGCTTTCTCTCTTCGTGAGTAACACCATCTCGACGGACCCCATTTGTCGAGGATTGCTTGCCTGCCGACGGCGCTTCTGCGGGGCGTCTGGCGGGTCAGCTCCGACTTTGCCGTCGCTGAGGAGTGGACTTCGGATGAGTGCGGAAAAATTCTCGCTTCGTGTAGAGTTTGGTCTCTGTGCATTGGCATACGCAGGGGGCGGGCATTCCGGCCATGACCCCCAAAGCGCTGGAAGTGGGGCCAAACTATGTTTCGCCCCCCCAAAGGCCAGATAAATGTTTGAAAAAGGTGTTTACACTAGGTCTGTCGGGCAATTAAATCTTCGCTCCCACCCCCGGAGAGTGATCATGTACTTGTAGAGGTAGTTTATACTAGTTCTGTCGAGCACCCAAATCGCACGTCCCATCCCCCTTCAGGAGGAGAGGCAGATATGGGTCTGCTCCCCCCCAAAACTCGGGTTTGCGTTCGCCCCTGGCTCCGTGTAGCAGTCTGCGTGACGTCAGAGGTGAGAAAAGCTAATACCTTCGAGGAAGACCAGTTTGTACCCTTAGGTGGGAAAGTTTCCCCCCGATAAAAGCCTCGTTTGGATTCTGATAAGACAGAAAATTAGTACCACCAAGGCGGGGGCGGACACAGACCCGAGTTTTGGGGGCCAAGCCCATGTTGACCTCTCCTCCTGGGGGGGGGTTGGGACGTGCAATTCGAGTGCTCAACAGACCTGGTATAAGCTACCTCTCCAAGTACATGATCCTCTCCTGGGGGGGGACGGTGGGAGCGATTTTTTTTGCTCTACAGACCTAGTGTAAATACCTTTTTCAAAAACTTCTCCGGGGTTTTGGGAGCCAAAAGACAGTTTGTCCCCCTCCAGCGCTTTAGGGGTCATGGCCGGAATGCCCCCCCTGCGTCCGCCAATGCACCAAGGCGCAAAATGAGGCACCTTGTGTTACACTATATTTGAGGGATTGTTTGCACATAATAAATGCAGGGCGTAATGAGAGCCATAGGCGGATCCAGGATTGCCGATCGGAGGGCACCTTCCCTGGGGGGGCGCCATCCGGACCAGGGGATGCCACTTTTGACCAGCAAAACCTATCAGGTGGGCGCAAAATCCCTATTGGTGAACGCCGATTTTCGCAAACTGGGGGATGGGAAGCGACATTCCAGGGGCGCGCCATCGACCTTTCAGGAGCGCCGTGACCATTTCAGGGGCACCAAGGGTCGATCAGGAGGCACGTGCCCCCTTTGCCCCCTGGTTATATGATGAGAGCCGATGGATACTTAAGAATCTTACCACTTTTTCAATGTAGTATTTCTCAACAATGCAAAGGACGGAAATAATTTGTCCTCTTAGCCTTTGCTCTGCCGGGGCGCTTTTGTCATTGTGAGCTTTTACTAGTTCCATCTTTGGAATTTTCAACAGGGCGCAAAGGACCAAAAAAGACGTATAGTCTTAGAACAGAGGTGTTATTCATGGTTTATGGGATGGGGTTTAATTCAAGTAGAAAAAGTGATATCGACCACATTAGCGCCAGACATGGCTACAGACACACCACTCATATCGGGTGAGAATGGGATGCTGTTTGGAGCTAGGGGACAGGCCCCCTGGCCCCCTTGAAACTGTCACTGTTTCTAAGTCCACTCAGACTTCCTTGATTATTCTGAGAGCTAACCCTGCGCAACTCTGATTCGAGGCTGGGTGTGGAAAGTACCAACTCTAAAAGGAAAGGTTGTGGGCTAAAGTTTTCACATACTATTATTGCAAACAAAAAGTCTGATGAAAGGGAATTATATTGCTTTATTTTTAGTTTTAGTCTTAAATTATTACTTTTTACTGTTTAAATAGAATCCTAATAGATATACTAATTTCGAAAATCAGTCTCATTTTGGCTTGAGGGCTATTTTTCACTGCAGAATCTTAGATGTGGTCAAAAATCAGCTCAGGGATGGCTATTTTCAAGTACTAGTTTTTGTCGAATTTTATTATTTTTTTTAGCAAAGAATAGTTCTTAAAATGACAAAAAAATGAAATTAAAATGCATTAATAAAAGTTTTCAATAACTCAAGTGCTTTAAGATTTGCGCATTCAACATTTGTTTGCCTTGATTGTGAGATAGTGATGTTTAGCTGGTATCAAAACCTCATCTGAACAAGTACCTACCCGGTCTGTTTTCTTCTCTCGGTGCAGGCCGGCGGGGACCATGGCGCTGTGCTCTTCAAGGATTGTGGCGGCTGCCGCGAGGCAAATTCCCCGCACGGCAACAAAGGTAAGAATTCCAAGGAATTGCCTTCTTCGAAAAACAATTGTGCTTGAGCTCTATTTGCAAAGAAATCGAGTTTCTACAATTGTGGTTGGAGCTGCGGCAAAATGTGTCAAAGTGCTTTTTATTATATCGCAAGCTAAATGGCTTGATGTAACGCTTTCACCGTCTTGAACATTCATTTTTTATTTGTTTCATATTTGTTTTGTATCATATTAGTGGGTTTTGTGTGAGTGCTGAAACCCCCCCAAATCCCACTGCCCTCCACCAAGCTGGACACCCAAGAGGGCTGACAGCTGAAAGTGGTGCCGCGCCAAACAGTCCAGATGCCATAAATCACCCTCACCAGAATTGACAGTTCACAATCAATAATGTTCAAGATCTGACTGTTTGGTACTCAAACTGTGACCAATTCACTAATAAACGTGAGGACCTTCGGATGGCAATTGCTGGTGTCAATCCAGATAAAATAATGTTTACTGAGGTTATCCCTAAAGCACAACATTTTCCTCTGGCTCTTGCCCTTTTCACCATCCCTAACTACAATATTTTTACCAGCTTTGATCCTGAGAAGTCAGACCTTGGCGCCAGTGGTCTGCAGGGAATTTCCATCTATGTGAAAACCACAATAAAGTCTTCTCTGGTCACTTTCAGCAGTACTGAGTACATGGAACACTTGTGGCTTAAAGTCAGACTTCACAGACAGAATTTTCTTCTCATAGGCTGTGTGTACCGAAGCCCCTCTAGTGATGGATGCCAGAGCATGAAAGAGTTTAGCAGAGTTCTAGGTGAAGTTAAAAATCATTTTCCATCTCATTTGCTGGTTGCTGGCAACTTTAATTTTCCCCAAATAGATTGTAGCCATGACATGTATTTAGCGCGCACACACACACTTACACATAAGTATGGTTAAAACGCACAACAGGAGATCAGCGTTTAAGTCCAGCGGCAGGCGCTGCACGAAACTTCGTTAGATCAAGCATGAGCACAGGCCGAGTAAAGTAAACGAAGGGAAAGTGACGGGAAGAAGGTAAAGGAAGTGTCAAGAGATGTGAGGTACCGATGAGACAGTGAGACGGTGAGAGAGACGCAATACCGTGTCGGGCTGCGAGACCAGAGAAAACCAGCTCGGGCGGCGAAGCGAGCAACGCGGCGGCGATGGGTCCGCAGCGGCGGGGTGTGGGGGACGCAGGCGAGCTCGCCGGGATGCCACGGGCACACGCGTTCGCGCAAAGCAACGGATTTAAGATTCCGACGCGGCCGGCCCGCGGGACGCGGGAGCAGGTCGGTAGCGGCGCGGCGGACGTTGTTTGAGTACCGGGACCGGAGGAATGAGGAGAAACAAGAACAAGGATAATCAGGCTTAAGGCATACTGGAACATATCAATATCAAAAGCACACGGGTTATGGCTGAGTTGAGTTGGGAACAATCAGTACAACAGATTGAGACAAGTTCTATTTTTCCCCCAATAAGAAACTGCACAGACAGCCACAAGAGAAGGAAGAGAATAGAACAGATATTTTCGTTACAGTGCCATCTTGTATGGACAACAGTAATATCATGTCGGAGTGTTGAATGAACATTTGTGTTGGTAACAAGCATTAGGTCTCAGACGGTACACTGATTTTGCGCGGTTAAATAAGCGGCCAGGAAATCTCTGCGGCCTGTCAGCTGACTCCAGGTTAACACATTAACACATTAACAACCATCGCCACCTATACTCTCAACAGCCATTCGCAGTCGCAGGTGGCGCCGCCAAAGGTCGAAACTAGCGCCACCACGAACAGGCCCAGACAGTTGCCCCCCACGCACCTGAACACAGATAGTGAGTAGCATCACAGACAGGTAGTCCCGCACTGCCACTGCCACGTGGATCAAACATCAGTGTAGAGCATGCATATGGACAATACAGATCCTAGCAAAAAACCATCGCTGAAGGCAAGTTATGAGCGACAACAAATTTTGTAGACAGTCGAGTTGTTCCTCAGAGGCGAGCGGGTTGTAGGCAGGGGAATGTCGTCCCCATTTCACTTCCTATGCATCTACACATTGCTCAGAGCGGGTGCTCCCAAAAGATTTCAGCATCGGCCTACGATTGTTATTTATCCCTGAAAATTATCGCACGTGACAAAAATGTAGCTCAATGTTAATATCTCCAACCACGTCAGTTGACCGGTGATACCATAGTCGCCGTTCATATACATTAGACAGATAACAACTCAGGTAACAATTCGATCAGAGAGAGTCCGTCTTTTTGTGTAGAATTACGGGAACTAATTACAATCAGATGACTGGACTGGAACTCATCTCATCTCAACTCATCAAGTGACTTGAGCAAAGCAAGCCACCACACTCAGTGCCCGTCACAGCGCCATCCTCTTCTACAGCACCGCGCTGTGTGTGCGGTAGAGAGTTATCTGGTACCTCCAGGTGGAGGGGTCACTCAGAACGCGCGCAGAAGTACTGAGGGATGCAGCGCACGATCGCCAACAGCGGGAGCATCCGCACATCCCCCCCGGCGGAGGACGAGACCGAGGAAAGCCGGCGCCCACCCGGCCAGGGCCGAGGTCGGAGAGGGCGCAACACCTCGCAGTCCAGCGCGGTCGCACGGCAAGTTAACGGCAGCCCGGCGACGCCGGACAGGCGGGCGATCACCAGGCCGCCATCGAATTGGTGCCAGGACAAGATGTCGTTTTGTAGATTGGGATGGAGAGTTTTCTAGGGCGGCAGCCAGCCACCCCTCCCATCTTCTTTTGGAATTTATGCATGACCATTTCCTTTTCCAACATGTATTGAAGCCAACAAGGTACAGAGTAGGCCAGGAACCAAGCATCCTGGACTTGATCTTTTCAAGTGAAGAAAACTTAGTACAGAATATCCAGTACCTTCCAGGTATAGGAAAGAGTGACCATCTAGTCATCCAGTTTAGTATCCTATGCAACATTGTCAACTGTGAAAAGCTGGTTCCTAGGCTGAATTTCAATCATGCTGACTTTTCTCTCTTTAACCAGATGGTCCGAGATGTAAACTGGTCCATCATGGCCACTTAAGATGTGGAAAGCTCTTACAGCTTTCTAATGGACCACTTGAACGACATCATAGACTTTTGTATCCCCAGATTCAGGTTCAGAAAAAACGTTAAAAATATATACATGACAGCCTCTGCCTTGTGTCCCAAGCAGAAGAAAAATGAACTGGCCCGGATCTATCACCAAACAGGTGATGTCATTGACTTTGCTCGCTTCACACTCTGTCGTAATGAACTAAGGGCGATGACACGCACGCTTCACAGAGAATATGAACAAAAGTTTGCATCCAGAGTCAAATCAAACCCAAAGGCCTTTTGGAGCTACACCAGTTCGAAATTCAAAACTAAAACTGCAATTGGAGACTTGAAAAACAGACACGGTGGACTTGAGTCAGACGATTTTGGAAAAGCCCAGCTGCTAAACGAGTTCTTTGGCAGCGTTTTTACAGTTGAGGACATGGAGAATGTGCCGGTGTTTGATAGTCGTTACGAGGGTCAACCCCTGGCCGACATTTTGATATCGGCAGATGCTGTCCGCAAAAAAACTGATTTTGCTCAAAACAACCAGCTCGCCTGGCCCAGACCACATCCACCCTCGGATGCTCCATGATGGTGCTGAGTCACTGTGTTCACCATTGGCTCTCCTTTTTAGAAAATCCCTCCATACAGGAGTCATCCCGCAGGACTGGAAACTGGGCAAAATTACACCCATATACAAAAAAGGAGACAAACAAGACCCAGGGAACTACAGGCCTGTCAGCCTAACCGCCATACCATGCAAACTGCTTGAGTCTCTGATAAAAGATGCACTTCTGGGCCACCTTGCCGCGCATAACCTTCTGACCAGTCATCAACATGGGTTTCGTCCACAACGTTCGTGCGAATCGCAACTCCTAGAAGCCATGGAAGACAGGAGTCGGCAAATTGAGGAAGGCCACCCCATCGACACTGTGTATCTAGATTTCCAAAAGGCATTCAACTCGGTCCCGCATGAGCGCCTGCTTACCAAATTAGAAGGGTATGGTGTAGGGGGGAGGCTGCTAGCCTGGTTGAGAGCATTTCTCACTGGTCACCGCCAGCAGGTGGTGGTTGGCTCTTCAGCTTCTGACTAAGTACATGTTACCAGTGGCGTCCCGCAGGGCTCAGTGCTGGACCCCGTGTTGTTCCTTGTCTATATCAACGACCTGCCGGACACCATCACCTCAGGCATCAAAATCTTTGCGGACGACACCAAGCTCTATGCCAGAGCCGACTCCTCCACTCTTGTTGCATCCCTCCAGGCGGACCTGGAAAAGGCACTGGATTGGTCCTCCACTTGGCAGATGCCCTTCAACTTAAGCAAATGCGGCGTGCTCCACTTAGGAAACAACAACCAAGAACACAATTACGAAATGGACGGCGGAAAAGTCCAGGCACAAGAGGTTGAGAAGGACCTGGGAGTTCTTGTGGATAGAGACCTGAAATTTCGACGCCAGGCAGCCACAGCAGCCTCTAAGGCATCCAGAGTACTGGCGATCATGAGGAGGTCTTTTGCCAACATCGACACTTTCACACTTCCGCTACTCTACAAAACTATGGTGCGCCCACTGCTCGAATACGGAAACTCTGTCTGGGGACCATTTAACAGGGCAAATCAGAGGCTTATTGAAAGAGTCCAACGTCGAGCCACCCGCATGGTACCATCCCTGAGACGACACTCGTATGTTGACAGACTGCGTGCACTCAATCTACCCTCCCTCTACCATCGTCGACTCCGGGGGGACATGATAAGAGTTTATCAACTCTTATATGGCGCCATCGATCAGAACTACACCCAGTTCTTCCATCTTGATGACCGATCTCGAACGTGCGGGCATGCTATGAAGTTAACAAAGCCGGATGCTGTCTCGCGCGTGCGTAGGGCGTCCTTCGGGGTCCGGATTGTGAACAGCTGGAATGCATTGCCAGCCCACGTGATAGCTGCTCCTTCATTAAATACGTTCAAGTCTCGGTTGGACAACCACTGGGCCCGGCAGATGTTCCACGTCCCCGACGAAGACCGTTAATCGACACGAGGGCCTGAGGTGCGTGGGCTTCTCGGTATTCGAGAACCATGTATCTCCCCAGGAGCTCATTAGGCCCACACATACACTCTAGGAACACTTCTCGGCAGGTCACTCGGTCAACGAGGGCCTCCGCTTCTCTCAGATGCTTCGATCTGAAAAAGACTGACAGAAGACTCAGCCGGGAAAGAGCGCGTCAAAGACCAGAGCCAACAGGCCGATAAGGCCTTGCAAAATCTGTAATATTTAGGTATAGGTATAGTTAAGTACCATCCTCACTCAGTCTGTATGAAATTGCTCGAGAGTTACTGTCTGATTTGTGATTTATTGAGTGTCTGATTTGTGATCTATTGGCTTGTGCCATGTTCGTATCCTGGGTTAAGGCTCCAAATAATTATCCAATATCCAAGAACAATCTAGACTGCCATGTCCAAAATCCAGGGTGCTAGGTGGAAAACGAAACTTGGGAAAGCTGAATATTACACTCGCTTGTGTGTTATTTTTGCCCAATTTTCCTGTTGCTTTCCAAGCAGTGTCCCAAAACCTGGGGTGCTGGGTGCAGAACGACACCCAGTCAAGCAGACTTTTCCACTCACTTTTATATTGTTTTGCTGAATTTTCCACTCACTTCCAACAATACTTACTACTATTTAATTTTACCCAAAAATACTTACTACAAAGGCCAGCTCCATTGCCTCCTCTACCAACGCCCACTGGAAAAAGAGAGCAGCAGAATCGACTAGAAGATCGCCAAATTAACTCGGCACTTTTGCGCTTCTTTCACTTTTCTGTAAGAAAATCTGGCGATTTCTATTTTTATGGCCAATTATACCTGGCATCCTTATCTCCACCGATTTCAGTGGAACAACAGAATCGAAATTCTGGCGCGGGCAAGACGCTCAGTGCCCTCTGCCCCCACGGAGAAGTTCCAATGGGTGAACACCGCCACTAAATTCCACTACTCACAAAATTGGTGAGTGGAAAATTAGACACCCTAGCCTTGTGTTGCCAAAAAAAATGAGCTGACCGCTTTGAAAGATACATTTTTGGAAAGTAGTTTATCTGTGCACAGGATTTCTAGGCTTACGTCCTTGAAAAGTTGTTTTTGTATTTCTGGTACCGAGAATAGTGAAAACCCATTTTTTGGTCATCTTCTTGTTGAAAGCAATTATCTTGAAATTTGTATGCTAAGCAGCATATTTTTTTACATTGTATCGTAGAAAATTGACCATTTATTGCGAAGAAAATCATTTTTATCCATATCAGCCCTTCATTACTCCGTCCACGCCGTGTGACACCCAAATCCACTCACGACACCCTACGACACCCTAGGCATAAATACGCTGATATTTAAGCTGAAGTGAAAGTGTCCGGTACTTGAATACATTGAAACTCTACATTTTCATTAAATGATTTTTTTGGGCAACAAGAATGCATCCAGTTGCCCTTCAAACATCGGCGCTTTTTTGTATGGCTGGTCTACGGCGTGGACTTACCAAACGCCGTCTTTACATCTAGTAAATAAAAGCGGCATCTTTAGGCTTTTTGAAAGGCAGGTTTCTTATTCGTTATTGACAAAACATTGTTAGTCTTCCTCTCTGCGTGCTTTTAGTTGTATAACTTTCTAGTCAGTAAGGATTTAGAAAATTAATTTAGAGTAATTTTTGAAATGCAAATTATGTAGCTCATGCGACCGGCAAGCGGCAAGCGATCAGAAATTTAAAGTAGTAGTCGCTCTGACGCTGTCGCAACCCGCCGCGCCTGGCTGATTGTAGATGAAAGGAAGAAACAACAGAAAGGAGGCTGTAGCTTCGATTAGATATTGATAGAAAGCAGCATATTCATATGAAGGTGAGTATATATGTGAAGAGAAGCAGGGGAATTGACAGGTAAAGAAAAGAAACTTTTAGCAAGAGTCTGGAAGAGTTAATTGCCATGATAGAAAGTTTGTAGTTTCGTCTGGGTTAGTTAAGTGTAAACCAAGGCTCTACTGGGCCCTAGCATAGGTGTATGCGAGGTGCAGTGATTGAGGTCAGGAGTGGCCTCCAAAATTCCGATAACTATAGGTATAGGAGGGGCGTTGTCCCGGACAGAAAAACTATACAGTGTATGCTTAGATAATTAATTTTGGCACTAGGTATTGCATGAAAAAATCCCTTTTCATTTTTCACCACCTGCCCATCTCGGAGGCCCCCTCTGCAGAGTTGGTCTAAGGGGGCCCCGATAATTCGTCTCAGGGACCCTTTAGAGCTGGTCGTGTGGGAGAGGAGAGGAGGGGCACAAGAGTTGGTCTAGGGAAGCCCCCAAGAGTTGATCTTCATCCCACAAATGTTAGTCTTGGTGGCTCCCAGAGTTCTTTCCCCCAAAGGTTGGTCTCAGAGGCCCCCAAAAAGTTTTTTATTTGTGGCAATTCACCAATTCCTTAAAAAATAATTGGAGACTGCATCATGGGGTTTCAGTTGATAAAGATTTACCTGCTTAACTCCAATTTTTCACATGGTAATGGTCAAACAATTCTGCTTGGGGACTATTTAAAAATATTTACTTTGAGAAAATGAAAGGAAATATCCATCCCTCAGTTCAAACAAGGGCTTTGAGAGTTTACCACCTGAGTAACCAAATTGGAAAATTTTTACTCCGCCATACATTTTGAGGGTAATTTTCCACTCACTCGCCATACATTCCGAGCTGAATTTTCCACTCGACACCCTATCGCACAACCTATTTTGGGTCACTGTTTCCAAGTAAAGTTACTTTAGCCCAGTTCAATAATATTGGTGCACATGAAATCATTTAAGGTATTACAGCTAGGATTTTTGCATGATAACATTCTTCCTATACTTAAGTTTAAAGCTTAAGCATGGTTTTTAATTCGCTCAATGTATTGCAACATTTGTGTTTTTCACTTGCAGACTATATTTTCTGATTTGAGTTTTGCACCTAGAACCTGAGTGCTAAATCAGTTTTGGGACACTGCTTGGCTGCTAATGTTTTCTCCACTGTGTGGCCCTGTGATGCTTAACTCTTGCTGCATCATATAACTCATTCTCTTTTAACATTGCTGTTAGGTTTGAGACATAATAATTAGGAGGGTGTGACAGAAAGAAATTGAAAATAGCACATATTAGCAATGCTATGGTAAGTATTTTTAGGAGGTCTGCATGTTTGTAAGTCTCCAGCACTTGCTTTGGAACTATGGTATAACAAGAAATTTATAGTTAATAAGTTAGGTAGGTAATATAATGAAGCTATCTTAAAAGCTGCAGCATTTATAAGTATTTAGATACTTGTACTACAAATTGATTCCAGGAAATAACAGCATAGTGCCCTGTAAGGAATTATTGATAGTATGTTTTAATGACTAGCCCAGAGGTCTGGAAATGTGAAAGTCTAAAAAATATAATGGGTAGCCATTAAATCAGACATGCAGATAGACTACATCAAGGCAGCTGTTTTATGGGAGATACAAGCCTTAGCATTCATTGCTGCTGGGATTTCTTATTTTTCTGGCAATCATCTGTTGTAACACTGAGATTTATTGTATTGATGCCATTTATTTGGTTAGTTAGCCAGTTGCTAAATTTTTGTACTTGTTTATTGTTTTTGTATTACTCAATTTTTTTACTTTCTCTGGTAGTTTAAAATTGCTTCTAAAATTCAGAATGTGGTGTCTGTAAGCTGCCTGCTTTTTGTAAGGAATGTAGCGGGCCTGTTCAATCACCTCATTAATTCTTATCTAATCTCCTTCCAATGTGGTAGAAGATTACTGAACTCTGCTTTGCATTAGAAAACTTGAGTGGGTAATTCTATTCTTTTCAGACGAGATTCAAGATTGTTGGAGAGAGCAGTGGAGCAAACCCATAAGTAGGTAGTGAGGAATAATTATTCTGGGGGTAGATTGGTAATGATCCCATATACCATTACTGGTTTTACACTTTTTATTCATCTTTTTCATCAAAACATGTAACAGTTTTTCTTTTCAGTTCTTATTGCCTGATTTAAGGAAACTTAGATGAGATTTTCATCCAAATCTGTATTTAGAAATATTTTGTGATGATAATACTAAAATCCATAATGTATTTCTCCTCAACTTTCTACTTTCTTGAATGGGGGGGCGGAGGAATGATTAATAGTGTGAGACAGAAAGTGAAAAGGGTCTAGCTAGAGTTGATCAGAGCTAGGAGCATAAAAGCAAGCAAAACCTTGTGTGAAGTCCCCCCCCCAACTCATTTGGTTATGTATTGCATCCTTGAACCTAAGCAGAGAGCTCTTTTACACTAGTGATACAGGAAGTGAAGAGCAAAATATGTTCATACCCTTATTCTTTCAACTGAAAAATCTATGCTTGTTGTTTGCTCAGATTTAAATGTTCCAGAAATTATAGTTCAGAGAAAATTCATATCTCTGATCCCTTTTGGATAAATGTATAAAGCAATTAGAAGAATATTTGATATGAATATAAGAATAAGGAGAATAATATAACATGTAAGAGATGCCTTTTCATCTTGAGAACAGCTATGCCCAATTGTGTTGTCTTTACCTCCCCCCTCCCCCTCCCATGTGACCTCATATTGACTCCATTGGAGTCTCATATGTGTCTCATATTGACCCCATTGGAGCCAATATGAGACACTATTTTGGAACAATTTTTTTAGGGATTAGTAAGATTTTCATGCTATCTTAAGTTAAATACATGAAGCTCAGTTGATCTGTTTTTTTTCATTGGTCCTATTACACAAAAAAATCTGTTATTTTGCAAGTAAAACGTTTTGTGATGAGCAGCTCCCTTCTTGAGATGGTGCCACAGATGATGAGGCTGGTAATGCAATAAACCCCCCGCCCAGATTGTGTAGTAAATTTGACTGGATTGCTCATAAATGGCTACAAGTGAACACAGTGGATTTTTTCTTCAATGTGTTATAAAGTTCGCACAGGTTTAGCCTTTGTAACTGACTCATCTGCATATAATAATAAATGATATCCAACTGAAATGTCTCTTTATCTCTATATTGTGGTTATTTGCTGTCTTTTAAAGTATTTTTATTCTTACAAAGAAATTCACAAAGAAAGCAAGCTGTTTGTACTCTGAAATAGTGTGTTATCAAGCTCTAAAGCTATCAGAGCTGTGACTGTCCAAGCCCTGGAATAAAGTTGCTGTGAATCTTAGATAGCTCAAAGGTATTGAAAGGGTAAAGGCATGTCAGTGGTATTTGAACTAAGTGTTTTAGACCCGTCTGAAGAATAATGATGCTGTTTTTAAGGTGCTGTTCATAAATTACATCAATTTTCTTTTTAATGGTTGCCACCTCTCACGTCATGGTGTCACTTTGGGCTGACTCCCCATTTTGTATTAGTCAGCATCATTTGATTTTCATTTGAGTTCTTGGACACTAAAAATGATACAGCTATGAGACAAACCATTTGATACAGTCATCCGATATTTAATGATGACAAGGCTTTGCAAGGTAAGATTTGCCTGACATCGCAAGCCGTTGCATCCCTAAAGGAAAAACCATGCCTTCAGGTCTCATTCCTACTTCCCAGAAAAAAATCGATAAGAACTCAACAAAGAAAAAATAGCTGCCTGAAAGTATGCCCTGGGCCCCATTTCATAAAAAGAACTCAAGAAAAAAAAATAGCTGCCTGAAAGTATGCCCTGGGCCCCATTTCATAAAAGGCTTAACTTATGCTTATAGCGTAGAGGTAGCATAATGCAGCGTAGAAAGTGAATAATACACCACAATCTTGTTTCACAAAAAATGCAGCGTAAAATACAACTTCTTGCAAAGTTATGCTGCTCTAAACTACGCTGTACTGGAATTCAGCGTAGAATATTGCCAATATTGTTTCATGTAGCAGACAGCATGTACGTTGAATATGTAAAACACGCCTGAAAAGCTATGCAAGATATAGCAGCGTAACATTTATCAGACAATGAAGCAAAACATGAAAAATATATAATTTCTTATGGAATTCTGAATCTGAAGCAAAACTAGGTAGTGTAGTGAAGGACAAAAAGAGTCATGAATGTAAAATAAACTTAAATGAAAGTGTGTGCAAGTTTTCCTTGCACAGGTATAAAGTGCACGTTGCACATGCCAAATTGAGCTGATATGTAGAGTTCTATGGCCATTTGATATGCCAAAAATGATGATAGCTATTGATGCAAATACACAGGAAAGCTGACATTGATTTTTACTTTGACTTTCTGCCATTACTGTTATTTTACAGTCTAGCGAGGACAGAACCCTAGATAGGCTGACACTGACAAAGTGTTATATGGAGTTTATGGAGGATAAAAATTCAATTTAAGGTATCTGTCACCAACAAAATCCAAGTATCTCTACTGAGGCCTCTGGCGAAAATGATGATATACCTAGGTACCTAAGTACCAGCATCTTGATCTTGTTATTCTTCAAAGATGTTTACTCACTATTCCTGTCCCAGTTTCACGAAATTATAAGGTTCACAGACCTTTCACAGTTCACTCATGATAAGTAAACACAATTCACCTAAAATTCTTCTGAACTACACTCGCATAACAATACAATAACCTTTTTAGCACGTTCTTGACAATAACTACCTAAAAAATGAGGTACGGCCAGAAACAAATCCGTCGTATTTTTATTGCGTCAGCTGATAGTGCATCTTCCGCCGCAGTACTTGTAAAAGTGCATTAGAAACTTAAAAATCGAATAAGAGCAAATAAGTAGAATAATTTTTATTCAAATAATTTATTGAAAAATATATATGCGATTTTTCATGTTGATAAAGCAGTTACACGTCATATTTGAAAGGGGTAATTCCATTCTGGAATTGGGCGTAATTCACGCTGCATTTGATATCTACGCCGCTTTCGTGTGAATGTCACCGCTCTTTGTGAAACGTGATTCTGAGTACGGCGTAACTTTGCAGGTGAATGTGGTGTAAAACACGCCGCATTTCTACAACTTTTATGAAACGGGGCCCTGGTGTCATAGCACGTCGCTTTTCGGCCAACCCCCTCCCTGCATGACCATGTATGTCACAGCACGTCGCTTTTCGGCCAACCCCTCCGTGCATGACCACGTCACAGCACATCGCTTTTCGGCCAACCCCTCCCCCTCGGCAGTGGGTGCTGCCATTAATGAACAGCCCCTAATTGGCCTCAAAATCCACCAGGAATGAGTCTGAAGCAAAACTCAGCACCTTTGGGGATTCCCCTCTGCAGTCTTCATTGATTCGTTGATGATTTACGGAGCAAGCAGAATTCAGCTGTGGAAAGGACATTACTCAGCAAATTGTAGGTTTAAGCAAAAATTAGTTTTATTTGGAATTTTTTGTTATACGCTTTAAGACCTATATGTATGTTTGTTCGAATCTGATCTTTAAGATTCCACATTCGTTTTGATTATCACACAACAGTGGTTGAATTTATCCATTTCATGTTCTGTGCTTAATCACCAGAGCTATTATCTCAGTATTGTCACCCTGTACCGTAACACATGAGAGCCCACTCAATCAGTGGGAGTTTGGCACGTTCCCAAAATGTGGTGTCTGTTTTCAGGTTACCAAGACCTCGCTGCCGATCGTCCAGGTTGCCAGCCGCAAACTCAGCGCATCTTCCCCTCACCATGCCGCCGGCTCTGCCGAAATCTCCTCCATCCTGGAGGAGCGCATTCTGGGTATGTAACAGTCTTTGCAGTTGTGACAATACTGATAAAAAGATGTGTTGCGCTGGTTCGAGATACGGGCTTTGTGTGATAATGTAATTCAATGTCAGTCCTTCATAACGTAACTATGATGCTGACAGTACATGATAAAACAGCAAAGTTCGGTATTATTATTTTTTTCAGTTCCTTTTTATACGGGAACAACTTGGGAATTGGAGGTCCAATTCATGGGTGTTTCCGGATTTCCTGTACATATTTAGGCTCTTTACATTACCTACTTCTGCCAGTGTGTATGTTTCAAGCTTTTGTTTCATTGATAAAGTTGTTGGTAAAATAAACGGTCATATTCAGAGAATCGAAACAGCTGACAAGACTATAAAGCTCAGAACCTTTTGTCTCTAAAAAGACAGAAAAATGTTGAGATGACCAAAGCTCTGGGATTGAACTTTGCTTTGTGTAATACAATTTGCCAATAATTGAAGTCATAAGATGCCGGGCTGAAAGATGGTGGCAGCCTATATATGTGATATGGACTAATAAGATATAGCAACAGGGAGAGAGCAGGATGTCTCCTTTCAGTATCCTCCAGCATACTCGAAAGCCAGCTTAGGCAGGGAGTTTCTTCACACCTGTGCTGATTGGTTTAGTGAAATACAAATTTGTCAGTAAAAGTACACCCGTAAATCAGTTTTACTTGGTCGACGACTTCTGAATGGTTTTACGTCTGTCTGAGAATGGAAAATGCACTTAAATTCCAACGAGTGTGGGAAAACTTCAGCCTTTGGGCCATATAAGCGCAGGGACAATTCCAGCCTTTGTGATTGTTCTATTACTGAGCCGAGGAGCATTCCTAATTTTGATACAAATTACTGCTTTATCTCGTTGGGTCTATTACTTAATCTGTTTCTTGAGTGATAACGAGTTCGGTGTAGAGCTAGTAAAAGGGGGCAGTGTAAGATTATCGGATCAGGAAGCGTAAACGGGTGGTCCCAAACATTAACCTCTGCATGGGGAGCAGACTGCAAAAGTCTTACAAACTTCTATTGAAAGCAATTCGGGAAAAGCCGGGCATTTCCGGGAACGGAATACTGAGGCGAGTGAAAAGGAGTAAAACAAGTGATCAAAGAGATGGGTCTTGCTCTCCCTTCCCCTTTCCCCCAAAGTTCGGAAATTTCGAGATGCTGTGAATATATGTGCGTGTCCGGTTTGAGTTGTGGAGAGAGGTAGAGTGTACCGTATGCATTGTTGGCAGGCACCCACTCGAAGGCGGACCTGGAGGAGACAGGCCGCGTGCTCAGCATCGGTGACGGTATCGCCCGTGTGTATGGCCTGAAGAACATCCAGGCAGAGGAGATGGTGGAGTTCTCCTCTGGCCTCAAGGTGAGGTGGCACAGGAAAATTATATGCACGAGTAAATTATCATTTTCTCCCTTGTGTAAGCTTTTTTAACTTTGCAGTGGATCATGACCATTTAAACCCAGTTATTTGGATTGAAAGTCATAAGTTCCAACACGCAGGTAAGCCAATATTAGTGCAGAAGTGGTTCAGTCTTTACATTTTTAAAATCTCGTTAGACATCCTTTTTGAGATAAAAGTGAGTCTCATTGTCTTTTTCGCAGTATTCGGTGTTGTGCACGCGAAGTGTTATTTTCCCAGGCATGTTGACAGTTCCGAACAACCAAAGGCTTGCTAACGAGTTCA
Source organism: Lepas anatifera (assembly GCA_034440635.1). Classification (NCBI taxonomy): domain Eukaryota; kingdom Metazoa; phylum Arthropoda; class Thecostraca; family Lepadidae; genus Lepas; species Lepas anatifera. Next base: position 1,650,203 of record JAOTON010001187.1, on the reverse strand, counting down.
ATAACAAGGGTTTTATCACTTAATCACCTCGCGTTGACCTTCGTGAGTTTCCCGTCGCCAGAGGCGCTGACCTGCCCTGTTCCGACAGGGCATGGCCCTGAACTTGGAGGCGGACAACGTCGGTGTGGTGGTGTTCGGTAACGACAAGCTGATCCGTGAGGGCGACATCGTCAAGCGGACCGGCGCCATCGTCGACGTGCCCG